>LPNX011226141.1:189956-274718 GCA_001517045.1 Pseudotsuga menziesii | reverse complement strand
AAATTAAAATTTAATAAAAAACACTAAAAAAACTAAAAAATTGAAAAAATGAAAAACACCTAGGGGGACTTAGACATGTTCATATGACTCAAAAATGATGTCTAGCATGCCTATACATTGACACATAGACTCTAATAACCTCAATAACCCTAAATGACAAGCCGACCACCCCAACTTTGGAGGTATGGAGTGAAAAACTCAGAAATTATCAGTCGTTTATTCAACAACCAATAATAACCAAGGGAAAAAACACCCTGGGCTGATCGGATTGACAAATGAAGTCTAAGAGACCGAGTCTTTTACAGACACTATCATGCTAGAACATTTATTACAATTCCCCCATGGGGTATGAACATGTGATATGATACAACAAAGCTTCCCGGAAGCAAGACTAAAAGTTCTCTGAAGTCCGAACAAGTTATCCCTGTCCGGTTCACCAGGCTCACTTGATAGAACACCACTAAGTACAACTTAGGTGGTAACATGATGCTCAGAAGATCAGTTATGGTCATTTTTCACTATCAGAGCATCAAAATGACACTTAAATGCTAAAAATGCATCATTTTGGTAGAAGTCAGAATAGTGAAAAGTAAAAAGGTGATTATTTTAATGGTTAAAAGATGATGTGGCATGGTGGTCCCATGTGGGAGAATTCTTTATGGAGAGAGACGTCACTCCAAAACCGGATTCATTGCCATATTTTATCCATAGTTTGATGTCACACTTTGTTCCATGCGAATAATCCAAGGCTTGAGTGTGGCCCACGCTTTGATTAGCGAATGGCTGTTATGATGTGAATCATCATTTAAATTAGCATCACATGTTATTGGTATTATGTACTGTTACCACCTAAGTTGTACTTAGTGGTTTTTTATCAAGTGAGCCTGGTGAATCGGACAGGGTTAACTTGTTCGAACTTCAGAAGACCTTTGGAAGTACTTTTGGGAAGTACCCCATGGGGGAATTGTAATAAATGTTCTAGCATGATAGTGTCTGTAAAAGACTCGGTCTCTTAGACTTTATTTGTCAATCCGATCAGCCCAGGGTGTTTTTTCCCTAGGTTATTATTGGTTGTTGAATAAACGACTGATAATTTCTGAGTTTTTCACTCCATACCTCCAAAGTTGGGGTGGTCGGCTTGGCATTTAGGCCTATTGAGGTTATTAGAGTCTATGTGTCAATGTATAAGCATGGTAGACATCATGGTCGAGTCGTATGAACATGTCTAAGTCCCCTTAGGTGTTTTTCAATTTTTCAATTTTTTAGTTTTTTCAGTGTTTTTTATTAAAAATTTAATTTTTCCAAAACTTAGGCTATTTTTTTAATAGTTTAATTGGAAAATTTGATTTTGTAATAAAAGTGGGCCAAATAATCAGTTTCAGTCATGTAGGTGCTCATTTTCAAGCTAAGAGCACCATGTAAACCCATCGACCCACTATTTCCTAGTTTTGAGTGATTTTTATTCACTCAGGTCAGAAAGCCCCAAAAATCAATTATTGATGATTTTAATTAATAAATTGATGAATAATGGAGCAAATCCAAAATCATAGATCAGTGGATTCTCAGCCGATTTGATTGAAATCAGTCAGATCTGAAGCAGATTCACTGGATCTGACAAATCCTTGACTGAAGGAGGTGATCAAATCAGATCCAGAGTTGATCTTCAGCATCCTTTATGGGGAATTTCGCCCTCCCTCTCTCCTCTACACGTTTTTGGCTCATCTGGATGAGTTTTGGTGGATGCTTCAGTCAACAAGTTGAGGTGTCAGTCAGATCAACCCCTCGATTAACAGTTGCACTCAGTGAGACTCAAATCTAACTCAGCTAGACACAAATCAGGCATTGATGGGCTCTCCTTCAGCTGATTTGATGTGTCTCCTTGGGATTTGCACCCCTCCTGGCCTGGATCTCCTAGTTTTTGTATATATCCAGGCACAGCTCCCTCTACCAGGGGAGTTAGAACTGGGATTGAGGTGCTGCTGCTATTGTACTGTTGTTATTCTTCATTTGAAATAAAGAAAAGCTTTGGAGGCAAGACGGTGTTGTGCCATTGCATGTGTGGATGATCATTGCCATTATTTTACTAAGGTAACCTGTATCTGTGTTCAATTTTTGTTAATTGCTTGTAGATCCGTTGTTAAGATTGATAATAAGTTTATTACAATCTTGATAGGAAAGGTGCTTTTCAATAAGTTTACTGTCCATCTCTTTCCTTTGATGCATGTTTATAGATCTAGATTCAGCATGTCTTATAAGCTTATATGCATGTTATCTTGAATCTCTGTGTATGTACTAATCGGATCTCACAAGTTTCTTGGCAAGTTTTTTGATTTCAGCTGAGTTGCAGGTTCCTACATTGGAGAGGATGCTGATCTAGTTTGCTTCTTCACTCTCTTCAAAACCTTCCAAAGGCATAGTCCCTCGACATTCCACCTGAAAGCTCCACTGTGGATCTTCAAGGAAACCAGCATTTCTCTCCTCCTCTTCCTCCCTCAAAATCAACATTTTTACCCAGTTACTTTGTTCATAGCTTTGATTTTTCTTAGATCTATCATCTTAAAAGTAATTCAAACATAGATCTATCTTATCAAAGCCCATAGTCTAGATCTTGCAGTTAAAAAGTTTCATAAGCATACTAGATCTAGCTTTAGGTAAATCGTCCTTTTTGCATGGAAATTTAAAGAAAACTTGTAGCTTGCATGCATTAGATTTCTTTTTGCTGTTATAAAAGATAAATCCAGCAATCAGTGCATATTTCATTGGCTGCACAAACAGCAAGCCAAGATCCCAAAGAAAGCTTGCTTTCCTTGCTTCCTTTTTCACCTGTTTAGCTAGTTTTAAGTTCATCTTTTTTGAGTTAAGGTAGGCTGATCCAAAGGTACTCTTAAAGTGCTTTTGGGCATATGTTATTCTAACATGCTCACTGGTTTTTAGCAGGTGTAACAAAAAATAAAGGAAGCTGCTGTTCGAAAGTGTCCTCAGGAGCGTTCAAATCCCCCCCGAGGTCTCCCATTTGACTAAAACCTTTGATTTTCACACCTTGTAATCTCTTGATTTCAATCCATATAAGGATCAAGAGGAATTATATCAGTTCTCTGATATTGTAACCGCTGTTAATAAAATTATTTTTTGAATAGGCTCTTTTGAGCCCATTCCCCATCCCCCCTGGAGGGATTTGCGTCGGTGTCCTTTTTGTTGCTTTTTGCTCATTTCTTTTCAAACTAGCATTGATCTAATCTGCAGGGTAGTATAATTTATTTTATTATTAATTTCATATTCCATACTTTATATTTCAAAGTAATCTTAATACTTACCCCACGACTTCACGATTGACCCGAAAGGGGAAAGAGATTCGTGGTAGGACTAATCAGAAAACTAGAATTGTTTATCTATTTTATTTTGATCATTTGTTTTTCAGCTATTATAAAATTAAACCCTCCTCGATTCCCCGATTGAGATCCACTTGGATCGAAAGAGGTTCCTGGAGGGTTTTCTTTTAAACAAGAACACCCAGTTTAAAACTTACTAAAATTGACAAGACTCCAGTGTGTATGCTCTGCACTTGGCTGCGGTTCATCCGATCAGTCAAGCTGTATCAAAAGCACTTGAGTGACTAGTATAATTAGGACTCACTCTCCCAAATTAACAAACCAACAAGTGAAAATCCAACACCTAGATCGAACCATCACAGTGGCAAAATACCCAAAGGAAGCGGGAACTTCTGAAAAGTGACCTCGAGGCGCCGATCTCTGTCACACCCTAACGGGTGTGTTACGAACAAAAGCCCCAGAGACTCCATTTCAGCCCACATATTCCTTGCGGGTAGCCGTGAAGGTTTAGTTTTGGACATACTCCAAGTACTCTCGGGAATATCTGGAGTCCCCCCTTCGCCTAATTTTAATCAACTCACACTTCAAATTCAACTTAAAACGTACCAAGAGGCAATCGCAAAACATTCACTCCAAGCACATGCAAGTACATTGTTTCTATTTTTTGACTCCATTCTAAGGCACTAGTTATTTTCTTGTTTTATATATGTATTGTGTCTCAGCATTGTGCTTTCGTGTGTTCATCTTTTGTATCTTGCCATCTTTGATCATCTATAGTTAAATTGCAAACTCCTAAGTAACTCATCCAGTTTAACATCACAACACTAAGTAATTATCCTTAGTAACTTAATAGGGTCTACCCCCCTTGGCTTCGTTAGGAGTTGAGCCTAAACGGAGGAGTCAAAAACAAGGTGACAGCCTTGACTCGAGACTTGCCCCCAAGGACACACCAAGTGGCTTGAAGATTTCTGCCACGTGACCCAGGTGTGTGAAAGGCGACAACATGTACCATATGTTATACCACTAGTGTGGAGCTCACGTCATATTGAATCTGTACAAGATGCGATTATCATGAGGGTTGTTGGCATGCGTTTTGATGGAGGATGAGGTGGCTTGGTAGGTGGAGTGAGGTCGCCTACCTCATTTGAGGTGGCGCCTCCTCCATGTTAATACTCCACTTAAACCAAAGTCATCCCACTAATTTCCCATCTCATTGAACTCCTTCTGTCAATGGTGGATTCCCCCCACCTGGGTCTGTTTTTGCTATAAATAAAGCAAGGCTCTCTCCCTTTAGAGTGAGTTAGAATGTACTAGGAAGAGCTTTACTTGTAATTTGTAACATTTTTGAGAAATAAAGAGACTTTGGAGGTCTGGATTGTGTTGTGCTTTGGTGGAGTGAATGTATTGTCTTCAAGCTGTATGGAGGTAATTTGTATTTGAACTATCATGCATGCAATGAATCATATGTGGTTTACTGGAAGGGTTGATATCAATTTGGTAAATACAGTTTAGTCATTTTGTTTAATGATCTAAGCTATTGAGTATAGATATTTGGAGACTTGAATGAATGCTTCATTTGTTTATGGATGCCTTTACATTGAAATCTGAATATATATAATCCTACATTTGATATTTTGTGTAAGTGTGTGATGTGCAGGTTGTCGTGATAGGAGACGTGGAGGATCATGTTTGATCTTTCTACTTTTTCTTGTTTCTAACATTGTTTACCTCAGATAAAAATTTCCTCGGCACACCACATGTGAAGCTTGAAATATCCTCTTCTCTCCAAGCCTTCTCCACTTTTCCTTCTCCCGATTTCTTCTTATTATTTTAGTTCCTTCGTTTGAAAAAAACAATTCTAGATCTAAAGCTAACTTCATAGTCATAAAGAGATCTTGAATGGTTTTTCTTTATAAATCTAACTAAAATTTTCAAAGCTTCATCATTTCAGTTAGATCTATAAAGAATAAGGCAATCTTCTAGAAGAAACAATCTAAGAATAGATACCAGCCCCTCCAAGCTAGATAGTGCCATGTCACTAACTTAAAAGCACACACCTTTTAAGTCTAAGACAACCTAAGCTTGTCTTGCCTCTCCTCTGCATGTATCCTCTCCTTTGTGCAACAAGCTCTCCTCTCGCAGACTCCAACAAAAGTCTGTTACCAACTTTTTTGTACCATAGTTGGGTTACCTGAGGAGCCACCGGTTGACAGACTTGTTCAAAGTCTGATTCCAGTGTATCAGTTGATCCGTCTACTTGTCTAGCCAATATTGGCTAGTCACTTTTTTATTTGAATAATTTTGACCATGGCCCCACGGGGTTTGTAATAAAATGTGCTAGTAAGATATTTTTGAGTGGTTCGGTCTCCTGAGACGTAGAATCTCAAATAGGGTATTCCAGAGAGTTTTTTGCCCCTGACAATTATGCTTTGCCTTCAGCTGAGTATAATTCACGAGGTTTTCTCCCACTTCCTCCAAAGCTGGAATGTCCGATGTTGAATTCTAGGACTTGGGGGGTTATTAGAGCCCAACTGAGTGTTATAAGCCTACTAGACATTATTTAGATAGATTATGGTCATCTCCTAAGTCATCTGAACACATAAAAAAATTTCGAAAAAATCTTTTTCGAACAGTGAAAAATTATTTTTTAATTTTTAATTACTTTTCCTAAGTATTTTGGGTTAATTTTTCCATAAATTAAATGGAAAAAACGCGTTCGTAATCCGGACTCAGAATTCAGTGATTGAAGGCTCTAACCTTAAGCCAAAAATCATTCTTGATCAGCGAACCAGTCAGAACCAACTTTCAGATCAACAATCGGACACATAATGCCTTTTTACTCAAAAAAGTCAGTTTTGAGTAAAAAATGATTTTTATTAAAAAAAATGATTATTTTGGAGGAAACTAAAACTCTCCAAATTAATCCAAATTTAGTAAAATAAAAGACTAAATGACATCTCATGGAACACTTATGATGATTGGAGTTATCATAACTCAGCTTCAGTCATCATTAAGAGAACAATTAATTTATTATCAATTATCAGACATGTCATCTCCAGCTAAAGATGAGATGGAGAGCTCTCATTGGTCCGGTGATTTGATCGAGGTGAAGACTGAGCTTACACAATCAGTGGGCTTCCCAAACCTACCTCAGGCTCCTGCCAAACCTAAAGGATGA
Source organism: Pseudotsuga menziesii (assembly GCA_001517045.1). NCBI lineage: Eukaryota > Viridiplantae > Streptophyta > Pinopsida > Pinales > Pinaceae > Pseudotsuga > Pseudotsuga menziesii. Next base: position 268,211 of record LPNX011226141.1, on the reverse strand, counting down.
GCTTACCTACATCCAGACTCACACGTGTGGCCTCATCCTTGGCTTGTTTTCAGTGCACAGGTTTGGAGTGGGGGCGGCTTGCCTGGGTGGAGGCCTCCCCTCACTCCCGGTTCTCCAGTTTAGGTCTGGGCTCTTCGTTAGGTGGCTAAGCTGGTTAGGGTTGGTTTTTTGGTTTTAGGGTTTTAGCACTCTCTCATTTGTTAAAAAGAGGCTCTTTCAGCTCTATTGAGGATGGATTTTTGTGTAGAGAAACTTTGGTGAAACTTTTGTAATTGCTTGTTGCTTCTATGCAACCATTGGAATAAAATTAAGGCTTTGGAGGCTCATGTGGTGTGATTCTTTGGATGATTGCACTTGATGGATGAGGTGATGTTGTTTTAGTGTTGTTCTTTCTTGTTTATTTGAGATTATGATGTTATGCTTTAGAAGGCTTCTGTAAGCACATAAGAACAGGTATTTGCGATTTGCAAGTTAACTGTTTATTGATTTACTTCTAGAATTTAAAAAAGAGCATTGTTTTATTCAGTTGTAGTTCATGCTCTTCTTTATTTCAATTTGTGAACAATACATAATCTAATCTTTGTATGGCAAGTCTATGAGTGTTATTTTGCAGATCCTTCCATCCAACCAAGCAGAAGTTCGAGCTCAGCTGCATCTTCTTCTCTTGGAGTCGAGTACTCTTTTCCGGTAATTGCATGCTTCATGAGATCCAAGTGCCTTAAAAAGATCCACAGGTTTGACCATTCTCTCCTTGCTTTTATTCATCATTCAAATTAAAAAGTCTTTATTTTCTTGGGATTAGGGCACGTTTGGGCTAAAATGAACATTCATTCACTTAGCCTTTGCCCCGGTTGGCTGCCCTGTGCTTTATTTTCAGCCTTTTAGGCCTTTTATTTGCAGTCTTTCCTTCTCTTAGTTCGCTGTCCACTTTTCCCCACTTTTTGTTCTTTTGGACAGCCCTCTTTTGCCTCATTTTTCCAATTTTTGCAACCCCTTTCCATTCTCTTTTTGGGCCATCTTTTGGGCTGTATTTTCAGCCTTTTAGGCATTTTATTTGCAGCATTTCCTTCCTTTTGTTCGCTGTCCACTTTTCTCCATTTTTACCATTTTGGACAGCCCTCTTTTGCCTCTTTGTTTCCACTTTTTGCAACCATTTTCCATCATTTTCTTCAACCATCTTTTGGGCTGTACTTTCAGCCTTTTTAACCCTCATTTTGCAGCCCTCTTTCTCACTTAGTTTCCAGCCTTCTTTTGATTTTCCTTTTTCTCTCTTTCCACCCCTCTTGCCTTGCCTTTTTTTTGACTCTTTTCTTTCTTCTTCTTGGTGAGTTTGGGTAAATGTTTTTAGTTAGTTTATAGATTAAATTTCAAGTTATTTTTAATCAACTAATATCATAACAAGTGTGTGTCTAGAGCCCTTAGATTGCAGACAGGTGAAGGAGAGTGCAAAGGCCACAAACGAACAAGGAGTGCAAAAAGAACAAAAAGACTGCTATCCCTCTTCTTGCATCCCCTTCTTTCCTCGTTCTTCCAAGAAGAAAAGAACACATCATCATTGTAAAAGATTAATAAAAAGCGCTGAGTGAGAGGAAGTCTCCTTCCTTTTCTACTTCCCCTATTTTGGGAAAGTGTGTGTTGTGTTCATTTTCATGATTTACTTAGTATAGTTTTCCTTAAGCAATTAGTTTAGTTCTTTGATTAGACTTAGTTTCATTCTTACTAATTGATAGATTCATCATTGCTTGTTGGTATCTTGTTATAAATTGTTAAATCATAAGAAGAACCAAAATCTCTTGAATCTCACCATAAGGTGGATCAAGAGTGCTCTCTGTCAGAGAGTTTTAATCAACCACTTTCCATATTAATTATTGTGTTTGTTTAATTCAAATCATCCATAAGTAAGGCTCTTGAACTTGCAAAAACACAAGTCAAGAGCACTCTCTATCGGAGAGCACCTTAGGTTTGCACAACCCCTGCATTAGTATCATCTAGATTAGCTAAGTCTCTTGAACCACCGTCATAAGACGAGGTCAAGAGCGCTCTCTGTCGGAGAGTGTTCATTAATTAACTTAATAAAATTCGCAACTCACACCCCTTTAATTAATTAACCCCCCTCCCTCCTTGCCGGAGTATGCTCTGACCGATCCTAGATCGGAGTACCCAGAAACGGCACTGGATCTTTAAACCCCGCAAGAGTAACCTAATAACACTTAAAACACCCCGTAACCAACGCACCGGCATTGTAGGGATTCTTCCAAAGTACTTCCTAGTAGAGGCACCGGAACCTCCCACTGTCATAGATTCTCAGCTAGCTGGTCACTTGACAATATCAGCCTGGGATACTGGGCGGGCCCAACATGTCTTAAATGGAGGAAACTTAGAAGAGTCTCCCGGCTTTGACAAACCTTCGTTGACACCCTAATCAAGAGCATTCTTTAAAATTCTTAAAATCTACCAAGAGCACTTGCAAAACCTAATATTCACTAGCTTAATTCCTAGACTTTATTTAACGCATTTATTTGACTCCATAAGGCACTGGTCCTTCGTTATAATTGAGTAATCTTCTATCTTGATCAACTGTCTATGGTTTATTTTTGCTAATTATATCTAAATGCTTAAGTAAAGTTTGGAATCTTTTGTTTATCTGTGTGATCTCTTGCTAGCAACGTGGATCGCTTTGATTTACGTGTCACAATCATAAACTTAATCATTTCTAATCACAAGTAACTCCTAAACAACACCCATCCACATCTAAAACATCTTAAAACTTAACTTAAACATTGAGCCATAGAAAATTCTTTGTTAGGGACTACCCCCCTTGGCTTCGTTAGGAGTTAGCCTAAAAGGAGGAGCTAGGAGTAGGTGATAGTACCTAGCTCTGTGCTTGCCCCCAAGGTCACACCTCTCCCACTTTCTCAAGTGAGGAGACAACTTTCGGAAGGTTTTTGATGTTGGTGTACAGTCGGCGGACAACATCTTTTGGCGTCGTTGCCGGGGACAAATCTTTTTGTTCCTCGACGACCTTTGTTTCTTTTAATTTTTTACCTTTTTATACTTTTTGGTAGATTTTTAGTCCAATCACTCTCTGAAATTAGACTTAAGTCCACCTGGCGACTCCACTGTCAGTTAACACCTCAAGGTATTCTACTAGAAGAAACTCTCTAGGTTTGGTCGATTTCATCCTTGACCCCGAAAAGGTCTTAAGGAGGAGATTAAACAAACTATCTTCTCGCAGGATCCTTGCAGAACTTGGATCTGAGTCTGTTTCAGACATCCACATTTTATTTCCTGAAAACACTAATACCACTATTTCTGACATAATGGGCGAGTATTTTACTCAGCTTGACTTTTCTCAGATAGCAGGTCAACCCCACTGTCTTCCAGACAAAGCTGTCGAGAAGCTCCCGATGTATACAGGCACCGATGCCATTACCTCCGCCATGCACCTTAGGAACTTTTCTAGGTGTATTAATGCTTATATAAATGATCCGGTCAGGCAACATGATGACGTGTATATGAAGTTATTTGCTCTATCTTTGGATGGAAAGGCAAGCAATTGGTATAGCAATTTACCAGACAATTCCTTTAATACTCTAGCAGCTTTCAAAACTTCTTTCACCAACAAGTTCGGTGAAAAGAAAGAACCTCGGCATCAACTTGCGTCCTTGACCAACATAAAGAAGAAAGACACAGAAACAATGGACGAGTTCAATACTTTCACGGAATTGTCAAATGCCATCCCTACTGAGTATGCCCCAACTAAACCAACCATCCTGGTCTATTACATTGAGGCACTTAGTGGCAAAATGCAGTACCAGATCAGAGACAAGGAGCCTGCTAACTTGCTCCAGGCTCAGGAGATGGCAATCAAGATTGATCTGAACATGCAGTCATCTGGTGAATCTAACCTCCACGGTTATTCAAGGTCTTCAACTCTGTTGAAAATCAGTGAACCAAAAGACAAGGATCCTTTATCAGCTATGAAGGATGCCTATGAAAAACAAATGATGGAGATGAAGAAAAATATGGAGGAGGCAGTGCAGAAACACTTAGCACAGTTAAAAGAAATTCAAAATAGGGTGATCACAATGGAAAGAACTCAAACTCAGTCCACTCCTAGAACCTTTCCTGCCAAGCCAACTTGGCAAAGAAAGCCTCCCAACCATGAGCAGAGGCTTCCCCATCAGCTAGAGGCCGCTAACATGGTTGAGCAGTATAAACCATTTTGCAGAGCATGCAGAGATTTCCATGAGGAATCTGGCTGCCACTATGCATGTTATGTTCAAGAGCATGGTCACCCTGAAGCTTGCGGTCCGAATACGTCGACAAGCGAGCTTGACTTTATCAATAACATAGATGACATCCCCAACATCCCCATAGGAAATTGGCCAAAGGCCAATTGTTATGAAAAGAAAGTTGACAACCTGACTCAGTACTATGGAGAGATGCCTTCAGCCGAGCAGATCAACAATACCCAGAACTTCAAAGGGATAACTTATCAAAGAAAGGGTTCTTCTGCACAGAATATTCCCAAGGTAACAGCTCCTAATCCTCCCAAAGAAGTTGAAACAAAAGAAATTATTGATTTAAGTTTTGACTTAGGTAATTGGTTAGCGAATACAAAAGTCCCTGTTCCGGTCCTTGAATTATGTAAAATCCTTGGCCAAAGAGAGAAACTTTTGAAAATCTTAGAGCCTCAGAGTAATGTTGATGTTGACACTGAGAGGGGGGGTGAATCAGTGTAAAGCCAATTTTAAACCTTTTCTTAGCTTGACACAGATAACTACCAATTCATCAATCTACCAATCACATAAACATTTCATAAACACATTATTCACATATCATAGAACCATAACACAGAAGAACACCACATCATATAAATTTGTAATCTTTTTATATTATTTTGGTCCGGCTACAACCGTTAGGCAAAATCAGCACCTACTGATATGGAGAGCACCTACTCTGCATCCGGGACCCTGCCTGGTTTTCTTAGACCCTGCTAAGAAGGGTTTGAGGTATCCTAACCTCAAAAAGCAAGTCAAGCTTGCATTTACATTAAAGCTCACTGTTACATTACTTCATCACTTGTCTCTTCAATCTGCTGCTGGTCAATACTGCTGATTACTTTCATTAACACTACTGCAACACACCTGCTCTTCAATACTGCCAAGTTATCAAGGACTGCTCATCTCTGCTGTTGCTAGTCAGCTGCTCATCAACTTCTTGTTCATTTGCTCACTGCTGCTCATGAATCTCTGGTCAATCTCAGCTTATTAACCTCTATTGCTCATCCTCTTCACTGCTCATCAATCTTCTTGTTCATCTGCTCATCATTCACTACTGCTGTATCAATCAAGTCATCCAAGGAGTCTGCTTATACACTGCTCATGCCAAGATGTCAAGGAGTCTTCTCTGCTCATGTCAAGACTTCAAGGATATGCTCTATGTCACTTTAAACACTTGTCTCTTAAGGCTATCATAGTATGTCACTAGTCACTTTAAACACTGAAAACTTCATGCATAAATCAACTACAATCTCACATAGTTACAGGTCCAAATCTGCTCCAGACTTTTTAAGATCTACACTGAAGGTTTCACACATGCCTCACAAGTTCTGTAGTTGTCAATTGTAGCTGCCTGTGAATGGTTGCCTGATGACTAAAAATAAAAACTTCAAAACCAGACCAACCTCTATCAACCCAATCATTAGTCCATTCAAGTGTTGGTTAGAATTCAAAAAAATATCACTAAAAAACTCAGACTGCTGTAAAAGAACTCTTATTGTCAAGCCCGGTCTAGTTCATCTGGCTGCCGACACATGCATCATTACCACTGCTTATCTCTGCTCATTAATCAAGAATCCAGCTGGTCACTGTCAAGTCATCATCCATCAATCATAGCTACTCAACACACTGCTAAGTCATCAAGGTCTGTTCAATGAACTGCTGTTGCCATCAACTTGTCATGATAATCAAGGAGTATGCATCATCATATCATCTTGTCACTTCATCAAATACTAGTTAGAGCTGCCATCTTTATCAAGCTGGGGCTGTCATCTTTCTTTTCAATTGAACAGTTCTCTGCTGGTCAGTCTCAGGCTGAGGTGGTTGAAGTCTTCCATCAAATGGTTCACTCTTGCATTCCTGGGTTTATAGAATTCACATTGCAGGAGAGGATTGACAAATGTATCCTACTTGTGATAGCAACAGGCAATAAATGGACCCAAGAGGATTGACTCCTTTCAATCAACACGATATTACATAAAATGATTATGTAACTGTTACAAGTTCCACTTATAGTTTATCAGCACTATTAAAGCAAATAACTTACTGTTTGTTCTTGCTATGCTGACCTGGAAACATACTTTGCAGAAAGGAAATTGCTTCAAAGCACACCTTGACTTCTCCCACTTATGATTGTCACAAAACGATATACTCCACAGGTCCTCTGGTTGTGATTGCAATTCAGACTATTACCACATGAGTGCCGAGTTAGCTGGCATTCTGCCACTCTTACTTAGCTGTCTGCTGACTGAAAGAGGACATTAATCCTCACAGCAAACACCAAGTTGCTGACCAAAGGCTATTGTACAGTTATCTATAATTTGTAATGGATTACATACCTTCAAAATTCTTCTGCTGTTTTGTATGCTTCAACTTGACTGCCTCATACCTTTGCAACTTGGATGTTTGGTGATTTGGTTCGCTTAGTGGTCTTAAAGGTTTATACAGTCCATGTCATTGTATCTGCTGTTTATTATCCTTTCACTTTTGCTATTGTCATAGTCTGAAAAAAAATACTCACCAACTCTGCTATGGCTGCTTTAGACTTCGAAGTTTACCCCAAAATCATAGTTCTGCATTAAATCTAAACTCAGTGACAATAAGACATAAAAAAAAACAGGCTTCTATCAGGCTGCCTACAATTTTCACTAGGCCACCCAAGTTCCTTAGAAAATACACCAGAATTCACTTTATTTTGGAGTTGCCTCAGTGCCTTCTAAAACCCAAAAAAAAATACTCAAAGCTGCTTCACCGAATTCTGCTCCTCAGTAGACTGTGTATATCAGCCTGCTGCTTGTTCATCTTTTACCCACGAGTTTTCTCAGTCAAGCGAAAATAAAATTAGAGATACTTCTTGCCACTCAAACCCTAGTCACTTCATCTTCTTGTCTGCAGCTACCTCAGTGGAGTAACTCCAACGAAGTCCAAAAACAGACTTGTGCTCCTCTGCTGCCACGAGAAATTTCCATAAAAACGAGCTGTTCAAAAAACCATTCTTCAGTTTGACTGCGGCTGGCTTTCCACAGAGCTCTCCCACCGAAAATTTCCATGCAAAAATTTCCACGCTGATGCCAAAAAATTTCCTCTGCTGCCACCGAGCCTCAATGAAAATCGCAAAGCTCTCCAAAATAAAATCTCAATTTTCTAAAGTGAAATCGTGGGGTATTTATACCCATTTCATGAATTTTTTGTGAGGCCGACTTGAAAAAAAAATTGTGTGAGCCGACTTCTAATTTTTTATTGAGCCGACATCCTATAAAAATAAATATCTGAGTCGACATACGTCATTTAACTTTAAAAAAAATATTTATGGAGCCGACCTGTAGTGTGCTTTATTGGGCTGACTTTCTTAAACTTTTTGCGTTTAACTTCCACCACATTAGCTTATCATTGCAATCATCAAAATCTGATCCATCAGCTGGGTAAACTCCAGCAAGTACCATATGTTTTGCTGCCTTGAAACCAGGAAGGGTTTGAATAACAGAGCGCATGCCAGTTACAACATACCCCACTTGTCCTGTCAAAAGCATACCAGCATCCATAATTTCATAGCTCTGTCCAATTGCAGCTGATGCTATCTTTTCCCTTTATTGGACAGCACCATCAATAATTGCCACATGGCAAATTACACTTCTATACTCATCTTAGTATGAATCTAATAAAAACATCTGCTGAGCTGACTGAACACCTTGTGTAACATCAACTACCAAAAGAACTCCATAGACTTCAAAAGCTGCAACATTTACCAGGGCTTCAGCATCATCAGCATCAATGAACTCCTGTGGGGTTGGCATCAATGACAATTTCATCAACAGTTGATCCTCAAGCTGAAGAAAGTTCTTCAAGTCCTTTAAAACCTATTACCCCTAAGAAAGTCACTTTTTCCGATACTATGGAGCGGACTTTGAATAATGTCTTTGCTGATCCTCCTATAGCTCTACATACGAGGGACCCAAGAAAAGAAGATCATCCCCCTTTCTACGTATCATTGATGATGGGTGATCTTCTTCTACATAATTGTATGTTAGACTCAGAATCTAGTTCCAGCATCATGACCAAAAAAGTCATGCAACAGCTTGACCTAAGGACCACGAGACCTTACCAGAACGTGTGCCATGGACTCTAGACCAGTCAAGGTCGAAGGGATGATTGAGAACCAGCTAGTCAGATTGGCCAAGTATCTGGATATCCAGATCACAATGGACATCTTGGTTATTGATGTTCCAGACAAATGGGGTATGTTGCTTTCTAGGAAATGGGGTGCCACTTTGGGAGGATCAATCCAGATGGATTGGACCTATGCTACCGTTCCAGCGTCAGAATTTTCACTTGTTAAGTTGTATTCTGAAAAGGAAAAAAGAGACCATGTTGAAAACCCTCAAAGACCATTAAATGAGTATGCTTACCACACTAATGAAAATGGTTCCTATCAAATCAACTCCACCTTCTTGGAACCCATCCAAGAAGAAATAAAGACTGAGAAGCTTAGTGAGTTGTGGAGAATGAATTTTGATGGTGCTTACTCTAAAACGGGCAAGGGGGCTGATGTTGTCATTGTCTCACCAGAGGGTAAGGTTTTCAACTTTGCTTTCAGATTGGAGTTCGAAGCAACTAACAATGTGGCGGAGTATGAGGCACTTCTACTGGGCATTGAGATTGCCAAGGACATGGGGATTAAGTTGCTTGATATTAAAGGGAACTCTGATTTAATCGTCCAACAAGTTAAGGGTCAGTTTGCATGTAAGTGTCAAAGACTTAAAAAATATAGAAATGCAATCTGGGATACAATGGAATTCTTTAATGCCCTTAACATAGAAGCGGTCCCTAGAGATCAAAATAGTGCCTCCGATAGACTTGTGGTTTCAGCGTCAACTCTTCAGCCATCAGATGAGATGTTAGAGGGGAATTGTCCTTTAGAGATTAACTTCAGACCTTCTGTTCCTGACAATGTTGAACATTGGCAGGTCTTCAAAGACGATGAGCAGATTTTGAGATTCATTCATAATGCCGATGAATTCCTTAATTTTAAAGTAAATGATCAGGAAGAAAACAAAGAATATTATGGAGAAGGTGACCAGTTTAACAATCCTGTCCCACGTGGTCTAGTTGCCTTAGAAAACATCTTTGACAGACAGGACAGAAGAAAAAGCAATGTTGAGCAGATGAAACCAGGAGATTACATTGAAGTCAACATTGGAACAAAAACAGAACCTAAAATTATAAAAATTGGAAAAGGTACTTCTAAAAAAGAAAGGAATAGCCTTATAAATTTTGTCAAGGAGTATAGGGATGTATTTGCCTTTACTTACGACGAGTTCAAAGCTTATCGGGAAGATGTATTTCAACATACTATTCCCCTGAAGCCGGAATGTCAAAAAGGCAAGCCTTTCAGACAAAAACTTAGGCAAATAAATCCTAAGTTAGCACCGATCATTAAAAAGGAGTTAGAAAAAATGCTAGCGGCAGGAATAATAGCTCCTACGAGGCATTCAACGTGGTGCTCTAACTTAGTCGTAGTTAGAAAGAAGAACGGCAGCATAAGAATATGTATAGATTTCAGGAATCTAAACATAGCATGTCAGAAGGACAATTACCCCCTGCCCAACATGGAGACCCTCCTCCAACGGGTCACTGGATCGAGCATGATGTCGATGCTGGATGGCTTTTCAGGCTATAACCAGGTAGTCATTCAAGAGGAGGATAGGCATAAGACCACCTTCACAACTCCTTGGGGCACCTTTGAATATTTGAGAATGCCCTTTGGCCTTTTAAATGCAGGAGCTACTTTCCAAAGGGCCATGGATTATGCTTTCAAGGAGTTGATTGGCAAAATCATTGAGATCTACCAAGATGATCTCACTGTTTTTTCGAAGGAAAGATCCAGCCATGTTGGTCATCTCAGGCAGATTTTCGAGCGGTGTAGGAGGTATGGCATTTCTTTGAATCCGGCTAAGTCGGTGTTGGGCATAGAAGAGGGAAAACTCTTAGGACATATCATCAATAAAGACGGTGTCAAAATTGATCCTGAAAGAGTAGAGGCCATAAAAAAGATTCCTATCCCTAAGAATGTTAAAGCCCTTTGGCCCTTCAATGGTCATATCAATTTCATCAGAAGATTCATTCCAAACTTGGCCAAATTAATGAAACCTATGCATGCCCTACTCAAGAAAAATGCCAAGTTTGTGTGGACCACTGAAGGAAGGAAAGCCTTTGAGTCGATAAAGAATGCCATTACCAGGTCTCTTGTCTTAGTCAGCCCTGATTACGCGAAGGATTTTATGATCTTTTCATTCGCTTCTGAAGACACTATTGCAGGTGTGTTGCTCCAAAAGAACATTGAAGGGTTTGAGCAACCTATAGCATTCATGAGTAGAGCCTTGCAGAATTCCGAGCTAAAGTATACCATCATGGAGAAGCAAGCTTATGCCTTAGTCAAATCTTTAAAACACTTCAAGACTTATATCAGGTATTCCAAGGTTACTGGATATGTTCCCCACACTGCGGTTAAGGATATCCTTTCTCAAAAGGATTGTTTAGGAATAAGGGGAACATGGGTGTCCAAGATCCAGGAGTATGGCCTGGAAATAAAGCCCACTAAGTTGATCAAGGGATAAGGCCTGGCAAGAATGCTTACTCAGAAGAACGAAAAAGCCATTGAGATGATTGCAGAAAATGACGTCCCTCAGCCTACCATGACTCCTGCCCTTCAAAACCTTGACAACCATTGGTATTCAGACATCATTTTCTTTCTTCTCCATCTCACTTGCCCTGATCACCTCAAAGGACACAAGCGTAGAGCTTTGAGACTTAAGACCGCTAGGTATTGCCTTACCCAAGAGGGTCTGGGTTGGAGGAACCTAGATGGTATTATACTTAGGTGCATCAACGAGCAGGATTCTAAGAAGATTTTAGCAGAGTTTCACTCAGGATTTTGTGGAGGCCACTATGCAGCAAATACAACTGCCCACAAAATCTTGAGAGCTGGTTACTATTGGCCAACCATTTTTGCAAATGCTCACAAGCATATCAAGTGTTGCCAAGACTGCCAGCTGTTCACTCGGAAGCAGAAGTTGGTAGCTCTTCCCCTTACTCCGGTTGTTGTCCTTGCCCCTTTTCAGCAATGGGGGCTCGATTTTATTGGAAAATTCAAGGATAATTCCAGCAATGGATTTTGTTGGATTCTCACAGCAACCGATTACTTCACCAAGTGGGTAGAGGCTATACCCACTAAGACTGCCACTGAAAAGATTGTTATAGACTTCATCGAGGAAAGAATCATCACCAAATTCGGGACTCCCTTAAAAATAACAACCGATAATGCCAAAGCCTTCAGTTCCGAAAAAATGAATGACTTATGTTTTAAGTATGGCATTATCCTATCCCACTCATCCGATTATTACCCACAGGGAAATGGACTTGCTGAGTCCACCAATAAAAATTTAATGTCAACCCTCAAGAAGACTATGGGGGATAATAAGAGATCATGGGATAGTAAAATTAAGTATGTTGTGTGGGCGGATAGAATCACTAAGAAGAACTCAACTGGTAAATCACCTTTTGAGCTGGTGTATGGACTCACAGCCACCCTTCCGGTCAGTATGCTAAGTGAGTATGGCACAGAACAGGTAGAAATGGAGCAGAGAATAAACCAGATTGTAGAATTGGATGAATCCCGAAGAGCTACCCTTGATAAGTCACTAAGACATCAAGAAAGTATGAAGGGCACTTTTGATAAGTCAGCCAGGCCAAGAGCTTTCCAAATCGGAGATACTGTTCTCTTATGGGATAAGAGAAGGGAAAAACCTGGAAAGCATGGGAAATTTGACAGCCTTTGGGAAGGCCCATTTATCATCCTGGCACCAATTCTTTTTTCCTTAACACTATGGACGGAGAAATTTTAAACCTGCCCATGAATGGCCAACACTTGAAGCCTTTCTATCGAAACAACCTCCAAGATGACCAAGGGGTCATCACAGGACTTTTCTAAACCTATCCTTGTTGTATTTCTATGTACTTTACTTTTGTATCATATGTTATGAATCATAACTTCGTAGAATGCTGCATTAAAGCTATTTCTTTTGTATACTAGCATTTGTATCATATTTCATTCTATATATGCCGAAAAAGAAGAAGTTTATTTCCATGTACTTTATTTCGAAAAAAGAAAAAAAATATTTTTTGGTATTTCATCATGACATATTTTTATCATATACATGGAACTGAGACACTTTTGTTTACATGCAGGTACCAGAGATTCTTGGATTCTCAGGCACTCTTTTTGACCAATAGATCAACCAAGTTCTTGTCCCACAGTTGGAGCCAGATGTTACCAACTTTTCTGTACCATAGTTGGGTTACCTGAGGAGCCACCGGTTGACAGCCTTATTCAAAGTCTGATTCCAGTGTATCAGTTGATTCGTCTACTTGTCTAGCCAATATTGGCTAGTCACTTTTTTATTTGAATAATTTTGACTATGGCCCCACGAGGTTTGTAATAAAATGTGCTAGTAGGATATTTTTGAGTGGTTCGGTCTCCTGAGACGTAGAATCTCAAATAGGGTATTCCAGGGACCTTTTTGCCCCTGACAATTATGCTTTGCCTTCAGCCGAATATAATTGACGAAGTTTTCTCCCGCTTCCTCCAAAGCTGGAATGCCCGATATTGAATTCTGGGCCTTGGGGGGTTATTAGAGCCCAACTGAGTGTTATAATCCTACTAGAAATTATTTAGATAGATCATGGTCATGTCCTAAGTCACCTGGACACATAAAAAAAATTCGAAAAAAACTTTTTCAAATAGTGAAAAATTATTTTTTAATTTTTAATTACTTTTCCCAAGTATTTTGGGTTAATTTTTCCATAAATTAAATGGAAAAAACCCGTTCGTGATCCAGACTCAGACTTCAGTGATTGAAGGCTCTAACCTTAAGCCAAAAATCATTCTTGATCAGCCAGCTAGTCAGAACCAACTTTCAGATCAACAATCGGACACATAATGCCTTTTTATTCAAAAAAGTTAGTTTTGAGTAAAAAATGATTTTTAGTAAAAAAATGATTTTTATTAAAAAATGATTTTTATTAAAAAAAATGATTATTTTGAAGAAAACTAAAACTCTCCAAATTAATCCAAATTTAGTAAAATAAAAGACTAAATGACATCTCAAGGAACACTTATGATGATTGGAGTTATCATAACTTAGCTTCAGTCATCATTAAGAGAGCAATTAATTTATTATCAGTTATCAGACATGTCATCTCCAGCTAAAGATGAGATGGAGAGCTCTCATTGGTCTGATGATTTGATCGAGGTGAAGACTGAAGCTTACACCATCAGTGGGCTTCCCAAACCTAGCTCATGCTCCTGCCAAACCTAAAGGATGAGCTTACCTACATCCAGACTCACACGTGTGGCCTCATCCTTGGCTTGTTTTCAGTGCACAGGTTTGGAGTGGGGGTGCCTTGCCTGGGTGGAGGCCTCCCCTCACTCCCAGTTCTCCAGTTTAGATCTGGGCTCTTTGTTAGGTGGCTAAGCTGGTTAGGGTTGGTTTTTTGGTTTTAGGGTTTTAGCACTCTCTCATTTGTTAAAAAGAGGCTCTTTCAGCTCTATTGAGGATGGATTTTTGTGTAGAGAAACTCTGGTGAAACTTTTGTAATTGCTTGTTGCTTCTATGCAACCATTGGAATAAAATTAAGGCTTTGGAGGCTCATGTGGTGTGATTCTTTGGATGATTGCACTTGATGGATGAGGTGATGTTGTTTTAATGCTGTTCTTTCTTGTTTATTTGAGATTATGATGTTATGCTTTAGAAGGCTTCTGTAAGCACATAAGAACAGGTATTTGCGGTTTGCAAGTTAGCTGTTTATTGATTTACTTCTAGAATTTAAAAAAGAGCATTGTTTTATTCAGTTGTAGTTCATGCTCTTCTTTATTTCAATTTGTAAACAATACATGATCTAATCTTTGTATGGCAACTCTATGAGTGTTATTTTGCAGGTCCTTCCATCCAACCAAGCAGAAGTTCGAGCTCAGCTGCATCTTCTTCTCTTGGAATCAAGTACGCTTTTCCGGTAATTGCATGCTTCATGAGATCCAAGTGCTTTAAAAAGATCCACAGGTTTGACCATTCTCTCCTTGCTTTTATTCATCATTCAAATTAAAAAGTCTTTATTTTCTTGGGATTAGGGCACGTTTGGGCTAAAGTGAACAGTCATTCACTTAGCCTTTGCCTCGGTTGGCTGCCCTGTGCTTTATTTTCAGTCTTTTAGGCCTTTTATTTGCAGCCTTTCCTTCCCTTAGTTCGCTGTCCACTTTTCCCCACTTTTTGTTCTTTTGGACAGCCCTCTTTTGCCTCATTTTTCCAATTTTTGCAGCCCCTTTCCATCCTCTTTTTGGGCCATCTTTTGGGCTGTATTTTCAGCCTTTTAGGCTTTTTATTTGCAGCATTTCCTTCCTTTTGTTCGCTGTCCACTTTTCCCTATTTTTACCCTTTTGGACAGCCCTCTTTTGCCTCTTTGTTTCCACTTTTTGCAACCATTTTCTATCATTTTCTTCAACCATCTTTTGGGCTGTACTTTCAGCCTTTTTAACCCTCATTTTGCAGCCCTCTTTCTCTGATTTGCAGCCCTCTTTTTCACTTAGTTTCCAGCCTTCTTTTGACTTTCCTTTTTCTCTCTTTCCACCCCTCTTGCCTTGCCTTTTTCTTACCTCTTTTCTTCCTTCTTCTTGGTGAGTTTGGGTAAATGTTTTTAGTTAGTTTATAGATTAAATTTCAAGTTATTTTTAATCAACTAATATCATAACAAGTGTGTGTCTAGAGCTCTTAGATTGCAGACAGGTGAAGGAGAGTGCAAAGGCCAAAAACGAACAAGGAGTGCAAAAAGAACAAAAAGACTGCTATCCCTCTTCTTGCATCCCCTTCTTTCCTCGTTCTTCCAAGAAGAAAAGAACACATCATCATTGTAAAAGATTAATAAAAAGAGCTGAATGGGAAGAAGTATCCTTTCTTTTCTACTTCCCCTATTTTGGGGAAGTGTGTCTCGTGTTCATTTTCATGATTTACTTAGTATAGTTTTCCTTAAGCAATTAGTTTAGTTCTTTGATTAGACTTAGTTTCATTCTTACTAACTGCTAGATTCATCATTGCTTGTTGGTATTGTTGCCGCCTTTTCACACACCTGGGTCACGTGGCAAAAATCTTCAAGCCACTCGGTGTGTCCTTGGGGGCAAGTCTCGAGTCAAGGCTGTCACCTTGTTCTTAACTCCTCCGTTCAGGCTCAACTCCTAACGAAGCCAAGGGGGGTAGACCCTATTAAGTTACTAAGGATGATTTCTTAGTGTGATGATGTTAAACTGAATCAGTTACTTAGGAGTTTGAAAATTTTAACCATAGACAATTAAAGATGACAAGATACGAAAATAAACACATGAAAGCACAAAGCTGATACACAAAATATATATATGAAGCAAAAATGACCAGTGCCTTAAAATGGAGTCAAACCAATGAGATCAGTGTGCTTGCATGTGCTTGAATGTTTTGCGATTGCATCTTGGTATGTTTTAAGTTAAAATTGAAGTATGAGTTGATTAAATTAGGCCAAAAGGGGGACTCCAGATATACCCGAGAGTACTTGGAGTATGTCCAAAACAAAACTTTTACGGCTACCCGCAAGGAATATGTGGGCTGAAATGGAGTCTCTAGGGCTATTGTTCATAACACACCCGTTAGGGTGTGACAGAAATCGGCGCCCCGAGGTCACTTTTCAGAAGTTCCCGCTTCCTTTGGGTATTTCGCCACCGTAGAGGTTTGATCGAGGTGTTGGATTTTCACCTAATGGTTTGTCAATTGGGGAGGGTGGGCCCTAATTATGCTAGTCACCCAAGTGCTTTTGATACAGCTTGACTGATCAGACGAACCGCAGCCAAGTGCAGAGCATACACACTGGAGTCTTGTCGATTTTAGTAAGTTTTAAACTGGATGTTCTTGTTTAAAAGAAAAGCCTCCAAGAACCTCTTTCGATCCAAGTGGATCTCAATTGGGGAATCGAGGAGGGGTAAATTTTATAGTTGCTTATAAACAAAATATAGAAGAAAGCAAAAAGAAACACAATTCAGATTTCTTAATTAATCCTACCATGAATCTCTTTCCCCTTTCGGGTCAATCGGGAAATCGTGGGGTAAGTATTATGATTACTTTGAAATGTGAGATATGGAATATGGAATATGGAATTAATAACAAGATCAAATGTACTACCCTGCAAATCAGATCAATTCTAGTAAAAGAAATAAATAGAAAACGACGAAAAGGGCACCGACGCGAATCCCCCCAGGGGGGATGGGGAATGGGCTCAAAAGAGCCTATTCCAAAGAAAATTTTATTTATTATTGGTTACAATATCAGAGAGCTGATATATCAGTTCTATTCTTGGTCCTTATACAGGCTGAAACCAAGATCTTACAATTATACAAAGAAATTAAGAATTTTTTGAGAAAAGGGAGACCCCTGGGGGGATTTGAGCGCTCCAAAAGCCACTTCGGACAGCAACTTCCTTTTCTTTCTTTCAGACCTGCTAAAGGACAGCGAGCATGTTAGAATAAAAAATCCCCAAAAGCACTTTAAGAGTACCTTTGGATCAGCCTACCTTATCTCACAAAATAACAAAATTGAAACTAGCTAAACAGGCAGGAAAGGAACCAAGGAAAGCGAGCTTTCCTTGGGATCTTGGCTTGCTGTTTGTGCAGCCAATTAAATGCACTGATATTGCAGAATATTGAACTTATCGTACAGCAAATGAAACTACCTTAACAGCAAGCTATGAATTTTCACTAAATTACTTGCGAAACTAAGGCAATTTTAGCTAGATCTCTTGAAATTGAACTTTATGTGCAAAATGAAACTAAGATCTAGACTTTGGAAGGGATCTTACTAATTAGATCTATGTGTATTTTTCTTAGTGAGATAGATCAGAGTAATAAGAAACCTTTTAAGTAACCAATTTGAGGAAAATTTTAGATTTTAAAGGAGAGAAAGGGGAAGAAAGGTGCTTGTTGTTGAAGCAGATCTGCAGAGGAAACTTGTTAGTGGAATGCAGAGGGGCAATGTCTTCACAAAAATTTGGATGTGAAGTGGAGTCAAACTAGATCCACAGCTCGTCCAATCCTTGCTACCTGAAAGCTAGACACACAATCCTGCACGAAACCTCATGAGATCTGGATATATATATGAAAAAGAAACAAGGATTACATGCAAATAAACTTATTAAACATGTATAATCAAGATCTTCTAACATATATTCTATGAGATATAAGAAAAACAAGTAACCTTACTTGTCCAACTATACTCCTATTGATTCAGCTGAATCGTTCAAGCCAGACAGGGTTCAGATGCAAAAATTGAGAGAAAATCCAGAAACATCAATAGCCGTAAGACAATGCTTAATCCACACATATGAGAGCATTACACCATTTAGCCTCCAAAGCTTCTTTATTTCAACAATCGAAAGATTACAACAACATTACAATGGCAAGCCCTTCAATCCAGCTCTAACTAACTTGGAATAGGGAGCCTCAAGCAGGATATATACAATTTGCAGGCTATCTAGCCCAGGGGGGGCGAAATTCCTCATGGAATCAAGTGAAATCAACTGATGGAGAGTTCATCAATGCAGAACTGAGGCTGAACTGAACCTACTTGTCAACCGGGGGCCTGATCTGGCTGACACATCAACCCATACACTGACACATCGGCCCAAAACTCATCCAGATGAGCCAAAACGTGTTGAGGAGAGAGGGAGGGCGAAATTCCCCATAAAGAATGCTCAAGATCAACTCTGGATCTGATTTGATCACCTCCTTCAGTCAAGGATTTGTCAGATTCAGTCAATCTGCTTCAGATCTGACTGATTTCAATCAAATCGGCTGAGAATCCATTGATTTATTGATTTTGGATTTGCTCCATTATTCATCAATTTATTAATTAAAATAATCAATAATTGATTTTTGGGGCTTTCTGACCTGAGTGATGGAAAATCACTCAAAACTAGGAAACAGTGGGTCCATGGGTTTACATGGTGCTCTTAGCTTGAAAATGAGCACCTACATGACTGAAACTGATTATTTGGCCCACTTTTATTAGAAAATCAATTTTTTCAATTAAACTATTAAAAAATAGCCTAAGTTTTTGGAAAAATTATATTTTAATAAAAAACACTGAAAAAACTAAAAATTGAAAAATTGAAAAACACCTAGGGGGACTTAGACATGTTCATATGACTCAAAAATAATGTCTAGCATGCTTATACATTGACACATAGACTCTAATAACCTCAATAGGCCCAAATGCCAAGCTGACCACCCCAACTTTGGAGGTATGGAGTGAAAAACTCAGAAATTATCAGTCGTTTGTTCAACAACCAATAATAACCAAGGGAAAAAACACCCTGGGCTGATCGGATTGACAAATGAAGTCTAAGAGACCGAGTCTTTTATAGACACTATCATGCTAGAACATTTATTACAATTCCCCCATGGGGTATGAACATGTGATATGATACAACAAGCACTTCCCAGAAGTACTTCCAAAGGTCCTTTTGAAGTCCGAACAAGTTAGCCCTGTCCGGTTCACCGGGCTCACTTGATAAAAACCACTAAGTACAACTTAGGTGGTAACAGGTATCTTGTTATAAATTGTTAAATCATAAGAAGAACCAAAATCTCTTGAATCTCACCATAAGGTGGATCAAGAGTGCTCTCTGTCGGAGAGTTTTAATCAACCACCTTTCATATTAATTATTGTGTTTGTTTAATTCAAATCATCCATAAGTAAAACTCTTGAACTTGCAAAAACACAAGTCAAGAGCACTCTCTATCGGAGAGCACCTTAGGTTTGCACAACCCCTGCATTAGTATCATCTAGATTAGCTAAGTCTCTTGAACCACCGTCATAAGATGAGGTCAAGAGCGCTCTCTGTCGGAGAGTGTTCATTAATTAACTTAATAAAATTCGCAACTCACACCCCTTTAATTAATTAACCCCCCTCCCTCTTTGTCGGAGTATGCTCTGACCGATCCTAGATCGGAGTACCCAGAAACGGCACTGGATCTTTAAACCCCGCAAGAGTAACCTAATAACACTTAAACACCCCGTAACCAACGCACCGACGTTGTAGGGATTCTTCCAAAGTACTTCCTAGTAGAGGCGCCGGAACCTCCCGCTGTCATAGATTCTCAGCTAGCTGGTCACTTGACAATATCAGCATGGGATACTGGGCAGGCCCGACATGTCTTAAACGGAGGAAACTTAGAAGAGTCTCCCGGCTTTGACAAACCTTCGTTGACACCCTAATCAAGAGCATTCTTTAAAATTCTTAAAATCTACCAAGAGCACTTGCAAAACCTAATATTCACTAGCTTAATTCCTAGACTTTATTTCACGCATTTATTTGACTCCATAAGGCACTGGTCCTTCGTTATAATTGAGTAATCTTCTATCTTGATCAACTGCCTATGGTTTATTTTTGCTAATTATATCTAAATGCTTAAGTAAAGTCTGAAATCTTTTGCTTATCTGTGTGATCTCTTGCTAGCAACGTGGATCGCTTTGATTTACGTGTCACAATCATAAACCTAATCATTTCTAATCACAAGTAACTCCTAAACAACACCCATCCACATCTAAAACATCTTAAAACTTAACTTAAACATTGAGCCATAGAAAACTCTTTGTTAGGGACTACTCCCCTTGGCTTCGTTAGGAGTTAGCCTAAACGGAGGAGCTAGGAGTAGGTGAGAGTACTTAGCTCTGTGCTTGCCCCCAAGGTCACACCTCTCCCACTTTCTCAAGTGAGGAGACAACTTTCGGAAGATTTTTGCTGCTGGTGTGCAATCGGCGGACAACAAAGTCAATACCCAACTCTGCGTTGGGAGAAGTGGACAGGCCCGCGGGGTCTTAAGAATAGATACCCCGTCCCTCTTCGTAAAGGTAATGTTTTTTATAAAAAACATATATTTTTTTAATTTTCACATACTGGAGTTTCCCCAAAGTCCCCAACATCATGGGACAAAGTCCCCAAAAAGAGCAAAGTTTCCTATTTTTGGGCCAAAGGTACCCAATACTTGGGGACTTCAGCAAGGACCTCAGGGGACGTCTATGAAGTACCCAACCAGGTTTTCGGGACCTGGGGACAATACCCAGGACGAGGACGCGAACCCAGTGGATGGGTACCCCTGCAACATAGCTTACAAGCACTCCATTATTTATCGGCATTGATCTATATTATTTGTTATGCTTAAATCAAAATCTTGCAAGAAGTCATGAATGTTGTTTCCACTATCATATGTTTATGGTTGTGAATTTTTACCTTCCAATAGTCCGTTACGAAATTCTTTCCATTTCACGTTAAACTCCTAGAATCAATCTTTGCTTTCGTAGAATAAAGGCCTTAGATTTTACTTTCCATAGGGTCCACCCCCCTTGGCTTTGTTAGAAGTTGGCCTAAACGGAGGAGCTGAGTATTAGGTGACAGCACTTGACTCGAGCTTGTCCCCAAGGTTGCACCCAGGGGCTTGAAGATTTCTGCCACGTTACCCGAGGTGCGAATTAGGCGGCAACATTTTAGTGCCATTATTAGGGATAAATCTTTCTATTCCCAGAGTACGACTTTTGTTTTCCACCTTTTTTTGTTTTTGCTTTGTTTGATGAATGTTTAGAGTAGGTCTGTACTTTTCATCTAGTGATTCCACTAACCTTTTTTCTCTTATAAATTTACAAAGAAATGCAAAAAAATAATTTTTGTGAGTGTTTAAATGCATATTTTTCTCATGTGGCAACTCCACTGAAGGGATAAAACCATGCTATCTCAAGAAAATTGTGAAGATTTGTTGTGTGTAGATGAGCACATGCAACACATTGAGATGTTTTTTCCAAAGCTCATCAATTAACAACTCCACCTGTTCAGTACAAAGTTCCATGGTTATATGAAATGCACATTGTTGATTTCTAATATGGATGATCTGAGGGAGCAATGTGGTTGTCAAATAGTCGGATTTTTTCATCCCATCGACTTCTTAAACATCCCAGGTTTTCCTAACTTTGGTCTTGGTGTGGGGGATATATATAAATGGCTTCCAGTCTTCCATGGAAATTATGGTGATTCAACCATCTGGCATGTCAAATCTTTTCTTCAATTGATGGCTGACTCCAGTGTTCTTTATGAGGACAATATGATGGAAATGTTTGCTAGTACTTTTCAGGGAGAGGCCTATTGTTGGTTCTATCAGGGCCTTCCTAATAAGTGTATAAACTCCTTCCCAAGCTTCATTTGGATGTTTTTAGAGCAGTGACATGATGGTAGGGGTAGTATGAATGGTTTGGAAATATTTCTTGGAAAGATCTTTACCTTCTACCTATCTAGGACTGAGTATCATACGGAAACATATGACCGACCTTTTTCCATGATACAAAGTGTTGAAGACTTGGAATTACTTCTAGAACATTTAAGTGAAGAAGAGGTCCATGATACTCCCATTGAAGAACTTCCTCATGTTGTCACAGACAACGTCAAATGTGTAGAAATCCCTCTAAGTTATTTTAGAAAGGAAGAGATTAAATGACTTATTAAAGAATATGATGCCTCTCTCAATACACGGTGTTGCCACCTTTCACACACCTAGGGGGGATGTGGCAGAAATCTTCAAGCCACTCGGTGTGTCCTTGGGAGCAAGTCTCGAGTCAAGGCTATCACCTTGTTCTTGACTCCTCCGTTTAGGCTCAACTCCTAATGAAGCCAAGGGGGATAGACCCTATTAAGTTACTAAGGCTAATTACTTTAGGATGATGGTATTAAATTGAATAAGTTGCTTACGAGTTTGAAATTAACAATTGAGAACCACAGTTAACGAGATGAAAAATAAATACAAGTAAGCACAATGCTTACACACAATATATATATCGAAAGAAGTAAACAAATAACCAGTGCCTTAAAATGGAGTCGCAAAATGATTAAATGTGCTTGCATGTGCTTGGAGTGAATGTTTTGCAATTGTCTTTTGGTACGTTTTAAGTTAATATGAAAAATGAGTGGATTAAATTAGGCGAGGGGGGACTCCAGATATACCCAAGGGGTACTTGGAGTATGTCCAAAAATAAAACCTTCATGGCTACCCGCAAGGTGTTTGTGCGCTGGATGGAGTCTCGGAGACTGTTCATAATACACCCGTTAGGGTGTAACAGAGATCGGCGCCTCAAGGTCACTTTCCAGTTGTTCCCACTCCTTTGGGTATTTTGCCACCACTTACGCTTTGTTCGATGCGTTGGATTTTCGCCTGATGGTGGTTAATTGGGGTAAATGAAACCTAATTAATCTAGTCACTCACGTTGCTTTTGATGCAGCTTGACTGATCGGACGAATTGCAGCCAAAATGCAAAGCATACACACCGAAGTCTTTGTAATTTTTAGTAAATTTTAATCGATGTGTTTTATTAGAAAGAAAACCCTCCAGAAACCTCTTTCGAACCAAGTGGACCTCAATCGAGGAATCAAGGAGGGGGTTGATTTTAATTGATTGCTTGCAAAAATTAATAGTGAATAATGAAGCAGCAAAAATAAAACAAACCACAGGTTCTCTAATTAGATCTACCACGATCCTCTTTCACCTTTCGGCTCAATTGGGATTCGTGTGGTAAGTATTAAAGTTACTTTGACTTTATAATATGGAAGATATGATGAAAGTAATCAAAATACACTATTTTGCATAAATAAAACTAATCTAGAGAAAAAACAAAGGACGCAAATCCCCCCAAGGGGGTGGGGAATGGGCTCGAAAGAGCCTATTCGAAATTATTTTTTATTACCAACGGTTACAATATCAGCAAACTGATATAATGCCTCTTGGTTCTTATACAGAACGAACCCAAGAGTTTACAAAGTGCAAAAATTAAAGATTTCGAAAAATGAGGAGACCCCTGGGGGGATTCGGATGGCCCAAAAGTCATTTTTCGGACAGCACCTCCTCCTCTTTTTTGTTATACCTGCTAAAAACCAGCAAGCTTATTAAACTTAAATATGCCCAAAAGCACTTTGAAAGTCCCTTTGGGTCAACCCACTTTTAACCGAAAACAGCTAAGTTAAAACTAGTTAAAAAATGGTGAAAAAAGGAACCAAAGAAATCAAGCTTTCCTTGGGATCTTGGCTTGCCTTTTGGGCAGCCAATATGATGTGCATTGATTGCTGGATTTATCTTTTAAATTACAAAAGAGAAATCTAATGCATGCAAGCTACAAATTTTCTTTAAAATGCCATGCAAAAAAGACGATTTCCCTAAAGCTAGATCTAGAATGCTTATGAAACCTTTTTAAAGAACAAGATCTAGATTATGAGCTTTAAGAAGATAGTTCTATGTTGAATTTTACTCTAAGATGATAGATCTAAACAAACCAAAGCTATGAACCAAGTAACCAGGTAAATTTTCAAATTTAGAGGGAGGAAGAGATATGGAGAGGAAAGGCTTGTTGCCGCAAAGAGTTAGTCAAAGGCTTCGTAGTGGGATGCTGAGGGACTATGTCATGTAGAGATGTTGAAAGTGATGTGGAGTCAAACTAGATCCACAATTCTTACCAACCAAGCAACCTGTAAATCACTCAAAGACTTCCAAACCCATGAGATCTGGTGATTACACATAAATGAAGGCTAAAACTACATGCATATAAACTTATAAACATGTCAGATCTAGATCTCTAAGTATACGTATTCAAAATAGGAGAAACAAGTAAACTTACTTATAGCCCTCTATTTCCAATGATTGGGAGCAATCTTTGTTCAACCAGATTCATAATTCAAGATGCAAAAATTTGAAACAACACACAGATTACCTCATGAAGATCAGACAATAATGGCCCACACACAATTGCACCACACCATTAGCCTCCAAAGCGTTCTTTATTGCAGCAAAATCACAAAATACTGTATCAATTGCAACTAGCAAGCCCTTCTTCCAACTCTAACTAGCTTGGAAAGGAGGAAACTGTGCTTTATTTATAGCAAAAACTGAAACCCTAGCCCAGAGGGGGCGCAATTCCCAAGGAGGGAGGGACTGCAGCTACATGAGGAGTCAAGCTGAGCTTGATCTGAGTCTAACTGAGTCTGATCTGAGTGTATCTGACAATCAGAGTGCTGATCGGACTGACATATCAACCGATTAACTGAAACATCAACCAAACCACATCCAAATGAGCCCACACGAGTGGAGGAGAGAGAGAGGGCGCAAATCTCAAGGATGCATGTTGTGGTGCACTCCCTCTTCAGCCCAAATCAACTCCTTCAATCAAGGCATGGTCAACTCTAGTCAATCCAAAGCCGATGAGACTAATTTCAATCAAATCGAAGCAAATCCCACTGATTTAGGAATTTGGATTTTCTCCATTATTTAATTAATTTATCAATTAAAATAATCAATATTTGATTTTTAGGGTTTTCTGACCTGAGTGATGGGAAAATCACTCAAAACTTAGGAAAAGTGGGTTTATGGGTTTACCGGGTGCTCTGAGTTAGAAAATGAGCACCCCCATGACTGAAACTGATTTCTAAGCCCACTTTTATTACAAAACCAGTTTTTCCATTTAGACTATCAAAAAATAGCCTAAGTTTTGGAAAAATTAAAACTTAAAAAGTTAAAAAAAATTAAAACCTAGGAGGACTTAGACACATAGACTCTAATAACCTCAATAGGCCTAAATGCCAAGCCGACCACCCCAACTTTGGAGGTATTGAGTGAAAAACTCAGAAATTATCAGTCGTTTATTCAACAACCAATAATAACCAAGGGAAAAAACACTCTGGGCTGATCGAATTGACAAATAAAGTCCAAGAGACCGAGTCTTTTACAGACACTACCATGCAAGGAAATTTTATTACAACTCCCTTACGAAGTATGAACATGTGATATAGTACAACAAGCACTTCCCAGAAGCAATTCTAAAGGTCTTTTGAAGTCCGAAATAATCATCTTTGTTCGGTTCACCAGGCTCACTTGATAAAAACCAAGTACAACTTAGGTGGTGACACACAACAGGATTCTGAAGATAGGCACATCCGTGACAATCTAATTGAAGAAGTTCATGAAGAAACCTCATCTGAAGACATTGTTGAAAACCATCCTCATGTCACATCAACAGAAAATAATGAAGATGTGGTAAAGCTAGAGGAACCCATTGAGCAGCATATCCCAATCAACCCCATTGAAGATATTCATGAAGGCCCCTTGATTGAAGATATTATTGAAGGTCCTTTTCACTGTGCCATGATAGAAACTACCGAAGACTTGAAGTATCCTCAGGATTGCTTCAGCAAGGGTGATCACATGTGTATTATGGATTTGCCTCAAGAAGAAACTATCATATAAACTTATAAAGAAAATTATGAGGAAGTCTATATGGTATATGATGACACTCCTCCATGTTCTCCTCATGGTAATGAGAGTTTGGAAAGTTCATTCCCTTGTAACATCTTTGCAACTAGACTTTCTGAAGAAGAATATGGTGAACATGAGGATGAGTGTAGCCAAGAATGTGATGCCATGGATGAGGATTCCCCCATATCTGACAAAGGTTTGGATGATGATTATTGGACATACATTAAGAATCCCATTTTTATGTATCTAGAGAAGAGAGTGTTGATTTGGAGACCTTTGGAGATCTTGGTATAGAAGAGGGTCATTTAGAGTTTTCATATGATCATTCAAGATCGCACACAAGTGTTAGCAGTGAAAACCTGGAGAAGCAATGCACTGAAGAGTCAAATTTGATATTGGGTATGGAGAGTCAGTCTAAGCCTACATCTTCACATTCAGAGGTTCCTCATGATTTGGAGCAGCCTGGAGATTATGTAGAGAGTTATCATCCGACAAGCCTTTGTGATATATATGATGGAGCTTGCGATCTACTTCATAATACATATAGGTACATTAGCCCTTTTATCACACAAAGTGTAGCAACCCACTAAAGGTATCCCATCCGGGACAGTAGAGTTGACGTAGCTAACTGGTGACAACACAAGTGCCTCGTCCACTACGGATAAAGGGTAGTTGTCACATCGGTGGGCTCTTCTCACTTTAGATCGATTCAGAGAAAGACCAAGGGGGAGACCCTACTAGCCTCAGAGGCTAGTGCACCTACTCAAGACACTCCTAGGGTTTGACAATGTATAAGAGAGGAGGGATAATGAGTGGATAAGACTAGATCTATCGAATTAAAGTGGTATGGAAATTAGGGCCAAGTTGGGGAGGCTTAATAAAGATAAGAAATAACCCAACGTGGATAAGATTGTACCACAACTAAGTTAAGGAAGTAGATCTAGGAGATCTGGCCAAATGAAATGAAACCCTAAAGGGACCCACCTAGGGTTTTTACATAAGTGGACAAAGTGGACCCAAAAGAGCAGATCAGGGCATGAGATGACTAAATTGAGGTGCTTGAGTATTAGATCTATGATATTGAGGCAGGTCCAAGCATATACCCATCTGACATATCTGAAGAAAAGGCCACCTACCCAAAAAGGGCGCCCCCACCTAGAGTGACTAGTGCTAGATCCCAAGGAAAATGGAGTCCAATTTTTACGAAACTTGAGATCTAGGCTTTATTCATTAATATCCAAGTGGGTTTTGATGTTCGTCATCAGAAACTCACCGGATCTATCAAATCTACGAAACTAGGGTTTTAAGAAAAGAGGGTTTGGTTGTGACAATCAGATCAAAACCCGGAAAAATAAAATATATGCGGGCGTCCCTGGAAATACTTGTTACTAACCTTGTACGATGATGATCTTGCCTTTCCAATCAATTACGAGCGTTTTTTATGCCTCCAAGTGAAATCGCTACCTCCTCTCAAATGCCAAGCGCTCCCTCCTCCTGCAAAAGAGATATGCCTTGAGAATCGATTTACCAAAGAATGGATGAAATGACGAAGAAAGATGACTCAAAGAACATCAAGATGGTCGTAAGACACAATAAAGATACTCCCTGAACCAATGGCAATTTGAGAGGACGATATGGACCTTAGTCACAATAGCGCCCCTACCCAAACGCTTCCTTCACCAGATGGATGGAAACCTACAAAAATATTAGAGATGCATAGATCCGCAAGAATGCTAGAGAGAATAAGACTTTCCAATTTCCAAACAAGACATTCGACAAAGCTTCCAAGAATTTATGCAAAATATTTTATTAATCCAAGAGTTTAAGAGCCAAAAGTCCTTTTACAAATGAGAGAGCATCTCAATATATATATCTCTCAAGTACATAATACCTAGATCCAAAAAGATCAACGGGCAAGATCATAAGATAAAACCATCCTAATTTATGACTAAGATTAGTCGGATACATCTCACACGAATCAACTCAAAAATATAAGGGGGTGCATCACTAGAAATGCCCAATGAGGGGCGCACCAAATAAACTATGACTAATGACCACAAAGAAGCACATAGTGGGGCTAGGAGGTTATGTTATCCTTCACTAGCGTTCTCCCTCAAAATACATCAAAATATCCTCAAAATGCATAAACCAAGGATGTGTGGACCCCCGAATGAAGTGAAGCTGATGTCGGATGATGAGTATGACCCAAACACTATGCCTCAGACCAATCCCATGCCAATCCTTTGCCTCAATTACCCAAATTGATTTCCTCATTAACCATTTTTAATTATTAAAACACTGCCTTGGGAACATAAAACAACTAATATCTCACTCGGGAGGAGTCTACGCAAAAACGTAACTGCACAGATGTGTCTGGCACCCCAGGTATACGGTACAAAAGACTGGTTGCACCCCACAGATCCACTCCAGCGTTCCAAGAGATATCCTCAGTAACTACAAAGTGTTTTATTTTCATTTTCCCCAGGGCAGATCTGTTATAAAATCCCAAATGACCCATATCTATCTTGTGCCTGCCTGAAACTAAAAACCAACTGCACCAATGGACTCGGAATGTCCAAATCAACTAGGAATGAGTACTCATACACCATAAGTCCATCAGAAATGTACATTAGAGGCCCTATCCAATGCCAGAACAATAATAATAAAGCCTGTAAATGCTGATAATCATAGAAATAATACAAGCCATCTCAACAAATCACCCTCTGAAACATGAATATGTCTAATGCACACATGTAGACCATAAATAATCATCATCCATAGCCATCTGTCTATAACTCATCCTGGATCCTGCTCATGGCCTGGCCAACACTAGGTTGACCAAGTCAACACTAATCAAACGATGACCCAAGTGCTAACCTCTGATGCTACAAAGTATTAATGGGCATGCATGCTCAATTATCTATGCTAGCAATGACACTCAAGTATGATTAGATTTTGTTGGCAAGAATAAGTACAATACATATATAATAATCCAAATCAAATGATTAGTTGCTTCAAAACAAGAACCTCTAGTGCATACTCATTTATAGATTTAGCCCTTTTGCTAGTCAAGGGTGAATGTATCATAAAAAATAGGTAAGGCCAGGGGATGACTTGACAACTCAACACTATAAGCATCTGGGCTAGAGGACAAGGTGATCCACACAACACATAAGTTGGGCTAAGTGAACAATAGGGCATGGCGATGTATCGCAAATGGGTGGAATGATGAGAAGGATCCAGTAGACTCTAGACAAGCAACCTTTTTAAGACTTAATTTGCTCATCATTTATTTCACTAGTTGACCTCTAAAGGCAGGTGCCCTAGTAGCCTTTTTGGTCTCCAGATAATGACAAAGACATGACCTTCTTGGGCCAGTCTCGCCCTGTTGTCCTTTGAGGAAAATGAGTCGTACATTATACAAGGAATGAGTGCTCATCCTCTAGCCGTCAATTTTATTTTTCATTGATAACTTGCCAACCTCCAAGAGTAGGTGCCCTGGAAAGCCTTCTGGGCTTCCAGAAAATAACTAAGGCTCAGCCTTCTAGGGTTTTCCTCCCTGATACCCTGTGGGAATACATGAGCCTTACACCATACAATGGATGAGTGCTCATCTCTTGGCCACTGACTAGTTTTATTTTTCTATTTCTAGTAGTGTCTAAAGACACTTTTATTTTGCTGGAAAGGCATCCATTTAGAATAACTTTAAGCTCTGATGCCTTAGTGTCTAAAGACACTTTCTTTGGTAGGACTACTTGTGTTCAAGACCTCGAGGTAGACATTCCCTATGACAAAAATTACATAAACCAACACCGAGACACAGTTTTATACATGGAGACCTATTCCAACATAGAGGTGAAGGTGGGAGAAATCACAGATGTCACTAGTCAAATTACAAGTCAAGGATAGTCAATGAAAATGGGAAGGCAACGGATGGACGAAGACAATGGAAATGATGCCAAGGCTAGCAAGATATGTCCCTGAAGGGAAAAGACTAAATCCTTGCTAGGAGTAGGACAAATCCTTACTAGGAGTAGGACAAGGCCAATGAGTATACAAAAGGAATGTCCTAGTCAAAACCACTAGATCATTTATACTTTAGATTTCAAGTAAACCAAGATAAAATATTGCCAACATATAATCAATATCGATTGAGTCTCACTGCTAAAATAGGTAACAGAGCAACATCAAAATCAATAAGCACAAACCATAATATCACCTAGGTCATATACCTGCTCTGGATCTGAATTCAAGTCTAAAAATCCCTGGGACAACTGCTGTGTTGCCGCCTTTCACACACCTGGGTCACGTGGCAGAAATATTCAAGCCACTCGGTGTGACCTTGGGGGCAAGTCTGGAGTCAAGGCTGTCACCTTGTTCTTGACTCCTCCGTTTAGGCTCAACTCCTAACGAAGCCAAGGGGGGTAGACCCTATTAAGTTACTAAGGCTAATTACTTAGTATGGTGATGTTAAACTGAATGAATTACTTAGGAGTTTGAAATTTAACCATAAACAACCATAGATGACAAGATACAAAATGAGCGCACAAAAGCACAATGCTGAGACACAATATATTTATATAGCAAGAAAATAACCAATGCTTTAAAATGGAGTCAAAATAAAATCAATGTACTTACATGTGTTTGGAGTGAATGTTTTGCAATTGCCTCTTGGTACGTTTTAAGTTAATGTGAAATATGAGTTGATTAAAATTAGGAGAAGGGGTGGACTCCAGATATACCCGAGAGTACTTGGAGTATGTCCAAAACTAAACCTTCACGGCTATCTGCAAGGAATATGTGGGCTGAATGGAGTCTCTAGGGCTATTGTTCATAACGCACCCGTTAGGGTGTAACAGAGATCGATGCCTCGAGGTCACTTTTCAGAAGTTCCCGCTTCCTTTGGGTATTTTTCCACCGTAATGGTTTGATCTAGGTGTTGGATTTTCACCTGATGGTTTGTCAATTTGGGAGAGTGAATCCTAATTATACTAGTCACTCAAATGCTTTTGATACAGCTTGACTGATCAGACGAACCACAGGCAAGTGCAGAGCATACCCACCGGAGTCTTGTCAATTTTAGTAAATTTTGAGATGGATGTTCTTGTTAAAAAGAAAACCCTCCAGGAACCTCTTTCGGTCCAAGTGGACCTTAATCGAGGAATCAAGGAGGGGTTGATTTTATTATGGTTACTGAAACAAATGATGATAGCAAATGAAACATAAAAAGATAAGCAAACCACAATTTTCTAATTAGACTACCACGAACCTTTCTTCACCTTTCGGCTCAAAAGGAGGCTCGCGGGGTAAGTATTAAAGTTACTTTGAAACCAATAGAAATGGAATATGGAATTGATTTTAAATCAAAGTATACTACACTGCAGATTAGTACTACGCTAGATTGAAAAAAGATGAACGAAAAGCAAAAAATGACACGGACGCAAATCCCCCCAGGGGGGATGGGGAATGGGCTCGAAAGAGCCTATTCAAAATTATTTTTATTACCAGCGGTTACAATATCAGCAAACTGATATGATGCCTCTTGATTCTTATACAGAATGAAACCAAGAGCTTTCAAAGTGCAAAAATTAAAGATTTCAGTCAAAAAGGGACACCCCTGGGGGGATTCAGAAGGCCCAAAAGTCACTTTCAAACAGCAGCTCCTCCTCTTTTCTGTTATACCTGCTAAAAACCAGCAAGCTTATTAGATTGAAATATGCCCAAAAGCACTCTGAAGGTACCTTTGGGTTAGCTTACTTTTAACCAAAAAAAGCTAAGTTAAAACTAGTTAAAAAAGGTAAAAAGGGAACCAAGGAAAGCAAGCTTTCCTTGGGATCTTGGCTTGCCTTTTAGGCAGCCAATATGATGTGCACTGATTGCTAGATTTATCTATTATAACAGAAAACAGAAATCTAATGCATGCAAGCTACAAATTCTCTTTAAAATTCCATGCAAAAAGAACGATTTCCCTAAAGCTAGATCTAGAATGCTTATGAAACCTTTTAAGAACAAGATCTAGATTATGGGCTTTGAGAAGATAGATCTATGTTAAATTTACTTTAATATGATAGATCTAAACAATATCAAAGCTGTGAACAAAGTAACCAGGTAAAAGAATTGATTTTAAAGGAGGAAGAGGAGGAGAGAAATGCTGGTAGCCTTGAAGATCCACCGTGGAGCTTTCAGGTGGAATGTCGAGGGACTATGCCTTTGGAAGGTTTTGGAGAGAGTGAAGAAGCAAACTAGATCAGCATCCTCTCCAATCTAGGAACCTGCAGCTCAGCTAAGATCAAAAAAAACTTGCCAAAATACTTTTGAGATCCGATTAGTACATACACAGAAATTCAGAATAGCATGCATATAAACTTATAAAACATGTTGAATCTAGATCTCTAAACATGCATCAAAGGAAAGAGATAGCCAATAAACTTATTGAAAAGCACCTTTCCTATCAAGATTATAATAAGCTTATTATCAATCTTAGCAATGAATCCACAAGCAATCAGCAAATTATGAACATAGATACAGGTTACCTCAGTAAAAATAATGGCAATGATCATCCACACATACAATGGCATAACACTGTCTTGCCTCCAAAGCTTCTGTTTATTTCAAATGAACAATAACAACAGTACAATAGCAGCAGCACCTCAATCCCAGTTCTAACTAGCTTGGAAGAGGGAGCTTGTGCCTTGATTTATACAAAAACCAGGAGATCTAACCCGGGGGGGCGCAAATCCCAAGGAGACAGATCAAATCAGCTGATGGAGAGTCAATCAATGCAGATCTAAAGCTGAACTGAGCCTACTTGTCAACCGGGGGGCTGATTGAGCTGACACATCAACCCATAAACTGACACATCAGTCCACAGAGCATCCAGGAGAGTCCACACGTGTGGAGGAGAGAGAGAGGGCGCAATTCCCCATAAAGACTACTGAAGATCAACTCTGGATTTGATTTGATCACCTCCTTCAGTCAAGGATTTGTCAGATTCAGTCAATCTGGTTCAGATCTGACTGATTTCAATCAAATCGGCTGAGAATCCACTAGTCTATGATTTTGGATTTGCTCCATTATTCATCAATTTATTAATTAAAATAATCAATAAATGAATTTTTGGGGCTTTTTGACCTGAGTGATGGAAAATCACTCAAAACTAGGAAATAGTGGGTCCATGGGTTTACCTGGTGCTCTTAGCTTGAAAATGAGCACCTACATGACTGAAACTGATTATTTGGCCCACTTTTATTACAAAATCAATTTTTCCAATTAAACTATTAAAAAATAGCATAAGTTTTGGAAAAATTAAATTTTAACTTAAAAAACTAAAAAATTGAAAAATTGAAAAAAAACCTAGGGAAACTTAAACATGTTCATATGACTCGACCATGATGTCTAGCATGTTTATACATTGACACATAGACTCTAATAACCTCAATAGGCCTAAATGCCAAGCCGACCACCCCAACTTTGGAGGTATGGACTCTGGAGTGAAAAACTCAGAAATTATCAGTCGTTTATTCAACAACCAATAATAACCAAGGGAAAAAACACCCTAGGCTGATCGGATTGACAAATAAAGTCTAAGAGACCGAGTCTTTTACAGACACTATCATGCTAGAACATTTATTACAATTCCTCCATGGGGTATGAACATGTGATATAGTACAACAAGCGCTTCCCATAAGTACTTCCAAAGGTCTTCTGAAGTCCGAACAAGTTATCCTTGTCCGGTTCACCAGGCTCACTTGATAAAAAAGCCATTAAGTACAACTTAGGTGGTAACATGTTGCTGCTACACATAGGCACTATATCAATCTCTGCTCATGGTCATGAGAATGGCTTACTCAGTCATCAAATCTGGTGTCATGAGGCTTAGTCATGGCATAGAGCTGGTCAATCTGATCACTCTGGAGTCTAGATCTGCTGAAAGTGAGAGATCATCAACTATTGGCTCATCATCTCTTGATCCCATAGTAAAGGACTGGCTCAAAGAATTGCTCAGGAACAAAAGTAGCCCAGCTACTATATATGTGACAACAAGCCCTATCCAAGCTTGTTGTCACATATATAGTAGCTGGTTGGATCGAAGAAGCCTACGGAAGCACACGCCTGTTCGGGAAGCAGTTTGATGAAGTTCTGCACGCCTATAATTTTCCATCCATCCCTCCCCTCCTGAATATCCACGCAGGTTTGCATTTTTTATTAAAGATATCCTTGTTTTGGCTGGTAACCAAACATAAGGGAAAATTTTCAAACTTTGATAAAATGTTAAGGTGGTTACATTGGATTTTTCATTTTACTTAACCTTTTTTTATTATGATATGCTTAGAGTAGGAAAATAAGATCCTTAAAGTGAGCATTAACCTTTTTTGCATTTCTTTTGAGTACTTAGGAATAAAGAATCAACTCTTTTTTAGTTAAAGTTGTTCTTTTTACTTTCCAATAATGCATCTTATGGTTCATTGGCTTTTTACAAGATCTTGTGCTACTAAGGTTTTCTCGTCAAGTTGAGATGTTTTTACAGGATATATAAACCAAAGATTCTGGTAGTCTCGTATCCTCTCCTTGCCCTATGACGAGATCGAGCACACGTCCCGCAGTTGGAGCCAGATGTTACCACCTAAGTTGTACTTGGTGGATTTTTCAAGAGCCAACAAAGTGGAACAAGTATACTTGTTCATGATCAAAGTTCAGAAGTCTGCCAGGCTTTTATTGGGTGATTTTTCAATTATTTTTTGTAACACATGTTCATACCCCCTTGGGGAAATTGTAAAAAATGTGCTAGCATGGGGAAATTGTAAAAAATGTGCTAGCATGGTCAATTTTATAGAAGACTCGGCTTCGTAGACTTAGATATCAAGTCGACTAGCCCAGAGTGTTTTTTCCCTCGATAATTATTTGTTGTTAAACAAACGACTAATAATTTCTAAGTTTTTCACTCACACCTCCAAAGTTGGGGTAGTTGTCTTGGTGGTTAGGCCTTTGGAGGCTGTTAGAGCCTCTGTGTCTATGTTTATAAACATGTTAGGCATCCGAATTGAGTCGTATGGACATGTGCTACATCCCCCTAGAGTTTCGTCTGATTCCGACAAAATTATTTTTTTTCAGTTTCTTAAGCCATTTTTTTAATGGTTTAATTAAAAAACTTATAAATGGCATAAACATCTGATCCAGAGGCGGAATTTGGCGTGGGGATGCTTGTTTTAATGCTCAAAGCATAATCTTTACCCCATGACTTACTTTTCATATACTCCGGGTGCTCAGAAGGTCACTTATGGTCATTTTTCGCTATCAGAGCATCAAAATGACACTAAAATGTTAAAAGTGCATCATTTTGGCATAAGTCACAAAAAGGGGATTATTTTAATGGTTAAAAGATGATGTGGCATGGTGGTCCCATGTGGGCAATTTATTTATGGAGAGAAACGTCACTTCAAAACATGTTTCATTACCATATTTTATCCATAGTTTGTTCTCACACTTTGTTCCATGCAAATGATTCAAGGCTTAAGTGTGGCCCACGCTTTGATTAGCGAAAAGGTGTTATGATGTGAATCATCATTTAAATTAGCATCACATGTTATTGGTATTATGTACCGTATGTTATACCATTTGTGTGGAGCTCATGTCATATTGAATCCGTACAAGATGTGATTAGCATTAATGATGAGGGTTGCTGGCATGCGTTTTGATGGAGGATGAGGTGGCTTGGTAGGTGGAGTGAGGTCGCCTACCTCATTTGAGGTGGCGCCTCCTCCATGTTAACACTCCACTTAAACCAAAGTCATCCCACTAATTTCTCATCTCACTGAATTCCTTCTGTTAGTGGTGGATCCCCCCTACCGGGTCCGTTTTTGCTATAAATAAAGCAAGGCTCTCTCCCTTTAGAGTGAGTTGGAATGTACTAGGAAGAGCTTGCACTTGTAATTTGTATACATTTTTGAGAAATAAAGAGACTTTGGAGGTCTGGATTGTGTTGTGCTTTGGTGGAGTGAATGTATTGTCTTCCAACTGTATGGAGGTAATTTGTATTTGAACTATCATGCATGCAATGAATCATATGTAGTTTACTGGAAGGGTTGATATCAATTTGGTAATATAGTTTAGTCATTTTGTTTAATGATCTAAGCTATTGAGTATAGATATTTAGAGATTTGAATGAATGCTTCATTTGTTTATGGATGCCTTTACATTGATTTTTGAATATATTTGCTCCTACATTTGATCTATTTTGTGTAAGTGTGTGATGTCCAGGTTGTCGTGATAGGAGACGTGGAGGATCTTGTTTGACCTTTCTAATTTTCTTGTTTCTAACATTGTTTACTGCAGATAAAAATTTCCTCGGCACACCACATGTCAAGCTTCAAGGATCCTCTTCTCTCCAAGTCGTCTCCACTTTTCCTTCTCCCGAATTCTTCTTATTATTTTGGCTCCTTTGTTTGAAAAAAGCAATTCTAGATCTAAAGTTAACTTCATAGTCATAAAGAGATCTCAAATGGTTTTGCTTTATAGATCTAACTAAAATTTTCAAAGCTTCATCATTTCTTAGATCAGATCTAGGGTTACTTGTTGTCTTGTTACAAGTCATTTCCCAGTAAAAACAAACGGTTTGATTTATAAGTTAGCTTTTGAGTTTAATTCCTTATCTAGCAAGTTAGTGGTCTGATTTGTTTGCTATCATATAGAAGAAAACAAAGACCCTGGGAAAACAGCTTTTTAGCTCACCTTCTCAGTTACTTTTCACCTAGTTTTTATCGTTTTTACTTAGATTTTTTTCGGCAAACTTTAGTAGGTTTTCCCAAAGCACTCTTAAAGTGTTTTTGGGCATATTCTATTAATATTTATTGGCTGTTTATTGCAGGTTTACGATAAAAGAGGAGGAGCCTGGCAAATTTTCGTAAAAATCGAGCAAAAAGAAAGCCAATGGAACTCCCCCTTGCATAAAGTCAGTTTTTTCAATAAGTTGTAAGCCTTTGGATCCAAAGTATAAGGACCAAAGTGCATTTCTTTCAAGTTGTAAGATTTTAATAAAGTTCCAAGTAGGCTCCTCAGAGCCCACTCCCCATTCCCCTAGGGGGATTCGCGTCGATATTCAATTTTCATGATTTTTTAGTTTTAGTTAGTTTAGCTTCAATTTGCAATTTATTTGTTTCGTTTTACAAAAGGATTGAAAGAACTACTTACCCCACGCTCTCCCAAGTATCCTAAAAGTGGGAAAGAGATTTGTGGTAGGAATTAATTAGAGAATTTTTCCTTTGTTTCTTTAAAAGTTTAAAATAAACCCCCTTGCTCTCCCGAGTACGATTCACAGATAAGGACTTGCCCAAGTACTGAACCTGGAAAGAGATTCTTGGGTTTGCTTTCTTCTAATCAAACAAACCGTGTTCAAAAGCCTTTAAAAACTAACAAGGCTCTTATCCTTGTGTGCTCTACTTCCACTGCAGCCTCGTCTGATCAGTTGGTTTTATCAAAAAATGATTGAGTGACTAGTCATTAGTCTCATCTTTCTAAGCAATCTACCAACAACAAAATTCCAGCATTGTGTTTTGTTTCGTGTGGGGAAATTGTACAGAGGAAGCGGGAACCACTGAAAAGTGGCCCTAGGGCCCTGTCAGGCTACATCCTTGTTGGTGTAGTGTTGGACATCCCCATGTGACTCCATTCAGCCCACATTTCCTCGTGTGCTACCACACTTAATGAGTCTAGACATATTCCCCATACCTTCGTGGTATATCGAGAATCCCCTTCCTTTCTAAAAATAGACAGATAATTACCACATTAATCAAACTAACCAAGAGTTTACCCACTCCCTTAATCACTCATTAATAATTCTAAAACTGTCCAACAAGACAACTACAATACGTACACAACACAACAGCACTCCATTATTTATCGGCACTGATCTATATTATTTGTTATGCGTAAATCAAAATCTTGCAAGATGTTGTGAATGTTGTTTGCACTATCATATGTTGTTGTTGTGAATTTTTACCTTGCAATAGTTCGTTGTGACATTCTTTCCATTTCACATTAAACTCTTAGAATCAATCTTTGCTTTCGTAGAATAAAGGCCTTAGATTTTACTTTCCATAGGGACAACCCCCCTTGGCTTCGCTAGGAGTTGGCCTAGACAGAGGAGCTGAGTATCAAGTGACAACACTTGGCTTGAGCTTGCCCCTAAGATCACACCCAGGGGCTTGAATATTTCTGCCACGTTACCGGAGGTGCGAATTAGGCGGCAACACAACATAAAAGAATGAGCCTAACAACTTACTTGGTGAGTTGGGACCTTCCTTATACTCAAAAATTACTTCAGATCAAATCTCGTCTCTCATAGACAAGTCATTAAATGGTTATAGAACAAATAATTAACCCTTACCTGAGGGTAAATACGTACCTGAGAGAGAGAGAGAGAGATAAATTGTTGTAGGATAGGTTTAGACAAGTACAATAGTAAGAGCAGCAGTCAAGACGTTCTAGATCAACCTCAAGATGTTAACCAAGTCAACCAACAAGTGTGCAACAGTGGGGTGGCATCCTTAGCAAGATATCAGTGACACAAACAGGCCACAAGGTCCACACATAGGTAGAAGCCCACTCAAATAGCCCAACACAGGCAGTGGCCTACACAAACAAGCTACACATAGGCAGCGGCCTGCCCTAACAACCTATTAATGAGCAGTGGCCTCTCTCTAACAACCCACAAAGGTAGTGGCCTACTCTAGCAACCCTCACACAAGTTGTGGCCTCAACAAACAACCCACAAATAGTCCAACAAACAATCCACGGCTCAAGTGACAACCCAACAAACAGTCCACGGCTTAGGTGGCAACCCAACAACCAGTCCACGGCAGCCACCCAAACAGTTAGCAGTGTTGACGCCTTTCACACACCTGGGGGGGCACGTGGCATAAATCTTCAAGCCACTCGGTGTGTCCTTGAGGGCAAGTCTCGAGTCAAGGTTGTCACCTTGTTCTTGACTACTCCTTTTAGGCAAACTCCTAACAAAGCCAAGGGGGGGTAGACCCTAAAGAGTTGCTACGGATGATTAGGCTTTAGTGGTGATGGATTTGGATGAGTAAGTTTTTTTTAGGAGTTTTTAAACAATAATGAAAAGAAAGAGATTTGTAAGATGAACTAATTACAGCAGCATAAATAGCACAAGAAAGTGTAAACAAATTACTCAACTCATAAATCATACAAATAGAAACAATAAAGATCAATGCCAAATTAAAATGGAGTCGTAAGATTGTGCGTGTTGAAAGAATGCTTAAGTAAGATGTTTTGCAATTGTCTCTTGGTAAGTTTTAAAATATTGTGGAAAAATTGAGTGAATTAACTTAAGGGGAAGGGAACTCCAAATATACCCGAAGGTACGAGGAGTATGTCCAAAACCTTTATCTGATGCAGCTCCCCGCAAAGAATATGTGGATTGGTTGGAGCCTCTGAGACATGTCCAACACTACACCAACAAGGGTGTATCCTGATAGTGTCTCAAGGTCACTACCTAGTTGTTCCCGCTTCCTTTGAGGGTTTTTCCACCGCAACGAATCAAATTGAGGCGTTGGATTTTCTCCTGGAGAGGTTAATTTGAATGTGAAAACTAATTAAGCTAGTCACCCACGTTGCTTTTGATGTAGCCAACTATTCGGTTGAAATGCAGCGGTGCAAAGCATACACAACGAAGTTTATATAAATTTTAAAGATTTTATGACTTGTTTTGTTTGTTAAAAAAAGAAAATTTGACCTCCACGAGTCTCCTTCGGTTCAAGTGAACCTTGTAGATTTTTCTCAAAGGTCTCCACTCGCTCTGAGAAGTTAGGATGATCAAACTGATTACAATGTTCACTAAACCAATATGCAGTATACTTTAGAACTTGTAATACATGAAGATCCTTACTCAACTAGGCAATCACAATGACACGAAAGTTTACCCTGGAAACCCCAATGGGGAAAACCAACAAACAGTGGAGCTTTCTACTACTCGAGCCCAGAGCAAATAAATAAAGATAGAGGAGATACAGAAAGGAGTTTAGATCCAAGTGGATGAACCTGAAGGGCCAAAGCCCTAGATATGCATGCAGCTACAACTGCTGCCCCAACAGCACACCCTCACGCTGGATTTCCCAACTCTGTACTGTCAATCTCTGAACACTGTTCTGTCTCTCTATCTTGCTAAAGAATACATGCTCTGCTCTGCTCAACTTTGATGGTGAAAGAAAGTTCCCCAGCACTGAAAACATGCCCTAGCTGTATAGCTGCATCGTCAGTCCTCAAAGACACAACTCAACAGATCTGCAGTTAATCTAACTCTGACTTATCACAGAAAAGATTTCCTTAATCACTGAAGAAAACCCACAAAAAATCTAAGCCCTTTCGGCTCCTCAGCAGCTCCCTCATGTCTCACACGTGTGACGTGTTGCTGCTCATGTCCTCCTTCAACTGATTACGCTGCTGCTGCTACTGCTGCTCTTCAGACACTGAAGAATCTTACTGGAGAATCTCTCTCTCATTGCATTGAAGATGGATCTTCTCACTCTTTGAGAATCTGATCCCTCAATCCTTCTGGAACACGTCCCCAGCTATCTCAGATGGTACATCCTCCACTAGTCAACTGCTGCTCACATCTGCTCTGATCTCCTGATGCACACCGTTATCACACATATAGTAGCTAGGCTACCATATTCTATTTTTAGATTCCAGTACACTTTTTTCAGCTAGTTCCCTTACATATGAGATGTTGAGATGAACATCTATGATGAATCACTATTTGATGATGGACTGTAGTATTTTCCCATGTCATGACTGAGTCTCAAGAGACTCAGATTTGAGGACTGATGTAGCCATTTAGCCATTTACAAAGCAGTCAATATTGCCCAGAGCTGCAGCAACAAGTTCTTAGTGGACAGATGTTGTTTCGGATTGGTTACTTACAGGTATATGACTCAGCAGGTATTATCTTGTGTTATGGTTATTATTGCTTCTATACTCATTCTTCTGACATGTCTTAGCATTTAGTGTCATGGTCTGGCAATCATATAAATATGTGGACTTGGTTGTATTGATATTATGTATGTATGTCCCTAATTAGACCTAGAAGTTCTTGACCCATACTCATTGGTTTTTCCCTCCTTAGGGAGAATAGAGGTGATCATTTCCACCATACTTTGGCTTGCTAGTGTTGGTCTCATTGTTCACTATCTCCACCCATCCATTACCTTCCAGTTATGTTTCTAACCCGACCTACTACTTGACTAGTGGCATGGAGAACCTCCCCCCACTATAGCCTCTTTGTTGGATAAGCTTCCTTGTTTATTTGTGTCTCGGCTCTGAGTTGCCTAGGTTGTGTTGGCTAAACCTGAAACAAATAGTGCTGCCATCAATACAATGTATATGGAAAAGAAATGAATATCTTATGAAAAGCCCATTCATGTGACAAGTGTTTCTGAACACGCATGAATGCAAGGCAAGCCTAATGGAATTGGCTTTGAAGTGTAAATGTGATATGTGAAATGTAAAACCCATGCAACAAGTGTTTTCAAACACGCATGGAGCATGAAGCCTCAATAAATATAAATCCATGTAACAAGTGTTTTTGAACATGCATGGATCAAGGCCCAAAAAAGCAATGGTTCTTAAAAGTTATATCAAAAAGATTGTTGGCCTCACTTGTATTTGATATGGATTGTGAGCATTTGTCAAGGTGAATAAGCACCTCTGAACCTAACTTACCCATTTGTGAGACATTGCCATCCCCTGTGTTATTGATTGTCCGGCATATGCTAGAGTGAGTATCCCCTTTCCATATCCAAAGTGTCACAGTGTCAAGTTAGTAGTTCCCTCTAACCTAGCCTTTTGATTTTTAGCTTTCATCCTTCACTAGCAAACTGATTACAACTATGAAATGAGTATGGTCTTGAAAGTCTGGTCTAAGCCATAATTAATAATTAACAAAACTCTATATATTTGGTTGGTAGACCGCCAGTGAAATGATTACTACTTGTTATAATTGTTACTTGAATGATTTGTAGAGCATGTCTTAACCTCTAAACACTTGCAGCAGTTTGATGTTAGCCTTGGTCATATTATTGGTCATGTTGACTTGGTCAAACCTAGTTTGACCAATATCAAGCACAGGACATAAGGTGGATAAACTTCGGATGATGCAGATACATGATATGTGGTCTATTACAGATCACCAGATGATTCTATGCAGTGGTTATAGGTTTGTGATGATGAGTTGTGGTATTCAGCATTATTTGATCATTTATCTGTCTGGCCATATTAGATATTGTACATGATCATGCAGAGATCCATAGGGTGTATGAGTATACACCTTAGATGGATTTGGGCTCCTTGAGTTCAATGAGACAGTTTGTTTTCAATTGCGGGCAGTTACAGCAATGATTTGTCTCAATATACCATTCTAGTGCAGTTTTGCCATGTTAAATGGCCTGTCAATGCAGAGGGATGATTTAATTGGTTCACCTAGGGCATTGTATGAGGAGGGGGTGGTCCAGCCGCTTGTTTTTACCATTACACCCCCGTCCCAGAGAGCCCAGTGGGCTCAGTTGGACAATGCAGGCACTCCAGGTAGCAGTTTGGGCAGTTTCACAATTCCTGAGGCAGATTAAAAATGGTGAAAATGGCTACAGAGGAATTTGATTTGGGCTACTAAGTCAAGGGAATGGCATGGGATAAGTTTTGATGATGAGTGTGATGTCTTCCACCCCTTCTCCAACAGTTTCAGCATTCAAGAGGACCCACACCCATCTCTCCGGCATGTTTTATGATTTTCTGAAGCTTTTGGAGGCTCACAACTTTCCCAGAGAGGCACGATTTTACACTTAAGAGTTATATTTTATTTATATTGTGCCATGGGGACACACTAGGGGTGTTAGACACTACCGCCTAGACCTACCATGAGCTTTATTCATGTTTATTTTGTCAAATTGAGTGGGATCCCCTCTTCTAGGGCAATTTTGTCCATTGATATGTTATATTATTATATTGATCCATGTATTTTATGTTGAGCTCATCTCAACCATTGATTAGAACATTTTGATATTTTAATCTTAGCCATCCATTCAAAAGGTGGTTAGGATTTTGGTATCTCTCCATCCTATTTAAAGGAGAGAGCTTCTCATTGTAAAGGGGTCTTTGGCTCTTGGAATCTTGATAATAGAAAAACTCTTTTGTGGAAATTATTTGGTTTCCTTTGCATCTGGTGTTCTTCGATGGTGATTGGAAAGTCTATTGCGTCCTAGAATTTGAGTATTTGTGGTGAGATCTATATTTTCATGGAACCTTTGTCATTGTCTACAGGAGGGCGAATTCACTTGGGCGTTTTTGCAGGGCTTCCTCAACTCACTTGTTTGACATTGCCTGTATCAGGGGGTTATCATTAGTATCATTGTGATCTATGGTTTCATCTTGTTATTTCTTTTGTAGCATTTGTCCATTTCTCTTGATGCATCAAATCTGATATTGTTGACATTTGTTGTGCAGGAGGGAGGGCACATTGGCTTCCTTGGGCAAATCGATTTGCATAGAATACTCATCCAAATCTTCTCAAATTGATCGGGAAGGCATAGATCATCATCATCAAGGCATCTACAAGGTTATCCAGGTAAGATCCATGGGTTTGTTCTTCTTTTCTTGGTTCCAATCCATTGGCATCTTTATTTTACAGTCAAAACCCTCACTTAAAATAATCAGAAAATTCTATGGATCAAACCGCTTGATCAATTTGCAAACCATTTCTGGGTATTGTAGATTGGGTCAAACCCAAAGTGGGTTCTCCTAGGCGTCATGCTTGGGTGACTCCACAAGGCCCAAATTCCAAGGCACTAATCCCTTAATCCTAGCGCATTCTTCATTTGGCCAATTTTTCCTGTGTTTTGATCCTATCTCTGAGGCTTGGATACTTTGATACTGTCATACCTTTCATCAAGTATGTCCATTGGTACTAGATAGCCCCAATCCTGTTCTTAATCTCCCTACATTGGACATTGTTCCCAAGGCAGTGGATATTTTGATTTTCATCATTTGCTGGTACCTTCATCCTGGATCTAGTAGTAAAACTCATAAGTCACTTGTATTTTAACCTTGGATCAATTTCACACTTCATACTCTTCTTGATCCAAACCATAACTTACCTTATGACTTTATCCATAGATCTAGGGTTTACTTCACCTTACACCTTACGTATTTCATCTTCCATTGATTTGATTTGGTGTCTTGGTTTGATCTCTCCTGTCAAGAGTAGATCTGGGTCCCCCCCATTGTTGTCTTGGGCTAAGACAACATCAAGTGAAGATTGCCTCAATTGATGTGACAACCATCCATTTGGGAGTCGAGGCTATCTTGGTTCACCTCTTTGGTTTCCCATCCCTCTACCATCCATCTTGGATCCATCTCATAGGGGCAACTACAAGTCTGGTGATAACACACACAAAAGATAATGATTTCAGCACCCCTTGTGCCTTTTTATAAGTCAACATCAAATTAGGTCATCAAAACCCTAATTTCACTTTTGCATGCATGCACTTTTGCATGTAAGTGACAAAAGTGACTAGGAACACTGCATGTCTCCACTGCTGGATCCATGATCCTTGACAGAGTGCATCTCACACTCTACCCTCCTGCTTGAGCTAATAAGTGCGTCCATGCAAGCAGTCTATATGAAGGACATCCTAAGTTACACCATAACTCAACAAACCTCAATCGAAAAAGCAAGGAGGGGTAAATTTTATTATGCAAAGTGAAATAGACTGAAATACATCTCTTTCCCCTTTCGGGTTACTCGAGAAGTCGTGGGGTAAGTATTAGTATTACTTTGAATATGGAATGATATAATCATATTTGCAACATCTATCAAAGTATACTATCCTACATGAAAGAACTAAACTAAAGCAAAAACAAGGAAAAATAAAAAATGAAAAAACGGGACAAAGACGCGGACCCCCCTGGGGGGATGGGCAGTGGGCTCGAAAGAGCCTACTCGAGATCTTTTTATTTATCACGGTTACAATCCTTATAAGAAGTGACCTTTGGTCCTTGTTATCTAGGATCCAAAGGATTACAAAAAGTGAGAAACAAAAACCCGAAAGTAGGGGGA
This sequence comes from Pseudotsuga menziesii, assembly GCA_001517045.1. Classification (NCBI taxonomy): domain Eukaryota; kingdom Viridiplantae; phylum Streptophyta; class Pinopsida; order Pinales; family Pinaceae; genus Pseudotsuga; species Pseudotsuga menziesii. The sequence continues at coordinate 223,402 of LPNX011226141.1, read as the reverse complement.
ACCCCTGGGAAGCTCTGGATGGCCAAAAAATGTATTTTCAGACAGAGTTTCCTTCTCCTTTTTGACAAACCTGCTAAAAACCAGCAAGCAAGAGTTAGTGGAAAGTGCCCAAGAACACTTTGGAAGTGTCTTTGGACAACCAAAAAAAATTTGGTAAAAAACTACTAATCTAAACTATTAAAAAGAGCAATAAAATAACCAAGGAAAGCAAGTTTTCCTTGGGATCTTGGCTTGACTTTTGGGAAACCAATACGATGTGCACTTTAATTGCAAAATTTAACTTTAAGATTTGGAGGAAAGACTATGCATTTCAACAAGTTTTTAGATCTACTTTCAATAACTTGAAAAAATGAAAACTTTCCTAAACTAGATCTAAGATGCTTATGAAAACTTTGAAAATTGAGATCTAGCTTTTTGAATGCTTATAGATGAGATCTAGCGAATTTTTTTTTAATATGATAAACTAGATACTCATGCATAAACACAATAACCAAGGAAATTTTGATTTTAAAGAAAAAGAGAAAGAGGAGTGAAGGATGGTTTGTTGTTGGAATGAACAAGCCGAAAGGAGGCCCTTTTGTGGAGTGTCGAGGGACAATGTCTTGAGCTTATTGGGCAAGGAATGGCATCAATCTTGATCCACACCTCATCTGTTTTGGGAACCTACAACTATATCACAAAACTTGCAAAACCCTCGTGAGATATGGATATATATTTTTGAAACAAAAACGAAAGATCATGCAAAAAAAATCTTATTTAAGCATATAACTTAGATTCTTGAGTATACATAATATGAATAAACAAGAGCAAGTAATCTTACTTGCCAAATTTATACTCTTACTGATTCAATTGAATCCTTTGAAGCTAGAACACAAAATGAGAAAAATTTGCATTACCACATTTGCAGCATGACGTTGGAAATCCACACAATACAAGCACTACACGGTATAGCCTCCAAAGCTTCTTCATTTTTAGCAAATGAATGAAAAATAACAGTATTACAATAGCCACCATCTCTCCATCCTACTCTAACTAGTCTGGAATGAGAGGGTTGGTCTTTATTTATAGCCTGTTGCCCACCTATTTCGACTAGGTGGCAACTCCATGTACATAGAGATGTACATAGTTGTACAAATTGTACTTTGGAAAAATCTGAGGATTTTTCACTTCTGCAGGGCAATTGCCCCTTTGTAAAACGAAATGTCCACTCCCCTGCGTGGGAAAATTAATGTAATTATATGTACTAGTATGGGTCATACGATATGGATGCCACACCATGGAACTGGTTGTTAGGGAAGTCCCCTCATCGAGTGTTTTTTCCCTTTCCAATTGATCTTGTTGAGTAAACGATTTTAATTGGTTTGTTTTTTCACTCAAAATCCTCCAAAGTGGTGACAGGCGTTCTAGCAGTCAAGTCCATGAGGTGGCTAAGGTTTCAAAGTGTTATTCATGACCATGCTAGACATTTGTATAGAGTCTTGCGGAGTCTCGTTATGTTGTTGTATTTTTATTAATTTTTTCTAGTTAATTAACTTCACCCCTTGGTGGTTAATTAACTCAGTTTTGATGTAATAATGTAATTGCTCAAGCACTGGCATTTTGTAATAGGGGCTATGAATGCAAAGTAAATTGCTATGAAACCCCCTAAGCCACTACTTTGAGTCCCATGTCATTCAGATAAGTGCTTGAAGAGAGACCAATTTTGGTCAAGAGGGGTCTATCTCCCCTAGGGAAATTTTTAATTTTCGTAAGTCAAAAATTCACATTATTTGATTTTGAAGGAAAAAATCAAATAATGCCATGGTAATTTTGTTTGGGGGTTCCTAAGCCTAGGAAAATTTATTCCAAAATTTTTCACCCCCCCATGGCCAAGATATAATTTTTTCAAGTTTTTTTTTAATTTTTTCCTAAGTCAAAATTGAAAAAATTTAAAAATATTAATTTGGAAAATTAAATCTAAGGTGAAATGTATTTAGCCTAAGTCTAAAGGTTGAATATCATTTTGGAGCAAAGTGCTAAGGTCAAAGCCAAATTTAGAGCTGGCTAAAGTAGAAAACTCCACCAAAAGGGGCGCCAGTGTTAAAAGTCTCACTAAAAGGGGCGTCCAAGTGTTAAAACCCTCACCAAAATAGAGGAGGCGTCCATTTTTAAGGAGGGCGTCCACCAAATGAAGGCTCTACACCAAATTTGAAGGGGCGCTAACATAATTTAGTGGGGCGCTAAAGATAGAGGAAAACATCACACATTGGAGGGGCACTACCACATTAAAGGGGACCACTCTAAACTTGGAGGCGTCACTAAAAAGGAAGGGCGTCATGCAATAAAGAGGGGCGCTAGTTCAAGTAGAGGGCGCTACCATCATTTGGAGGGGCGCCACATGAAGGTCAAAGCTAAATTTGGAGGGCGTCCAGCTAAGTTTAGAGGAGGACGCCTAACTTGGGCCCACATATTTTCCATTCAAACTCAAAAAAAAAGATCTAAGGGTGGTTCCTCAGTCAAAACCCTAGATCTAAGGGTGGAAATAAATGAGACATGGATCAAGCACCCTAGCCATTGATTAAAAATCAATCTAAGGGTGTAGATTGATTGAGAGGAATAAAAGGTCAAATACCTGGATCTAGTGGTGGAGATTTAACCTAGATCTAGATCTAATCTTGGCCGTTGATCTTCAAAGGGTTGGGGTCTTCCTCAACTATATAATGAGGGTCTCACTCCCTCATTTAACATGATCTCTCATGCTATTGTTATGCTGTCGGAATACTTCCCCACTCTCCTCTCACATTCTTTTGGCTATTGTAATTTTCTTGCCCTAGTTGGGCCATAATAGAAGGAAGCTTTGGAGGAACATTGTGCTACATTCTACATTCTTCATGATCTATTTCTTGTGAGGTAACTTGTATGTTTTTTAGTTTTGCATTGTTTGTATTAGTCTAGTTAGCTCTCCACAAAGTATTTTGTGGAGAGATTAGAGAGTAAAAGTATTTTTACCCTCTTTTGTGAATGGTTTAGCAATTTTTCTTCAAAGTATTTTGCAGGAATTGTTAGACATTCATCACTAGGCTTACATATTTTTGCAGATCTAGATTTGTTTGCAGGTTTTCCAAGCAAGGATATCTCTCCAAGGGTTTCGTCTTTTCAAATTTTCAATTCGGCCTTTTCCCTTTTTCCTTCCTGAAACTGGGTTTTATTCACTGTATAGTGAATATAACCCTTGTTTTAGGGCCCCTATCCCTTATATATTAGTATAGGCTTTAATTTCTGCTGTTTATATGTTGTTTTCACCTTAAAAAACAGTCATTTCCAGCCATTAAAATTTCTGTTTTCATTTTCGCACTTTTGCTTAAGAGGGTTTTAAGACTCAGTTTTTATCACTGTATAGTGATAAAAACCTTGGTTTTAAGGCCCCAACCCTTAGTATATTGATTAAATACTTCAGATATATTGTTTTAGCATCATTTAGGTGGCTGAAAACTCAGTTTTCAGCCCTCTAAACATCATATTTCTGTTATTTTTTCACTCAGATTTTTGCTGTAAGTTAGTGGTTTTTTGGTACTAATATTTTTTAACAGTTTTCTTTGAGTTTTCTGTGATTTCCAGCAAACAAAGCTTGCTGGTTTGTGACAAGTTTTGCACAGGTGAAGGAGAGGTGCTGCCCAAATTGGCCCAGAAATACTTCAACCTTCAACCGGTTTCAAAAGGGGTTCAAACCCTCAACTCTCTCTTCTCCTTTTTCTGATATTTGTAAACCCCAAGGAGAAGTTCTCTTGGGGTATTCTGTAAAAGTTTAATAAACTCTTGTAACATACATGTAAATAGATTAGGAAGTAGAGTAGATTTCTGTTTATGCAATTTTTTCTGTTTACCCACCTATCTTTGTGACAGACCACCATCTCTGTCACAAAGATTGAAGTGAGGTTAGCTTCCTGTTTTAGTTAGTTACATTTTCCTTTCTAGTTTTATTTTTTGTTCACCCACCTATCTCTGTTACAGACCACCATCTCTGTAACAGAGATTGTTGTGAGGTTAATATAATCTGTTGTATTTTTCCTGTTTACCCACCTATCTTTGTGACAGACCACCATCTCTATCACAAAGATTGTTGTGAGGTTAGTATTGCTTTAGCTAGTTACAATTTCTTTTAAGTTCCAGCAATTGTTTTTTTTTTTTTTTTTTTTTGTTAAAAAAAGTAATCATACAACTCACCCATCCTATGTATCCTCTATCCACTTGTCATCTCCCTTTAGGGACTTCAAGTCGGATATGAAAAGCAGGAGAAGTGGGGGATTAGGTAATTAAAACAACTTTTCTTTTCCTATTACAATCACACAAACACAATTTTTTTATCAGTCCAAGATCAAGTACCAGCACCTCCCATAAGATATACCGCTTGGTTGATCTTGTTGACAGTTTAAAATAAACCTTGCAGGTTAACCACCAAGATTAAAATTAACCCTTAAAACTTACCAACAAAAACTTCTCTGTTTCCTGTTCCTCTACTCGGTTATCACCCTTCGGGGTACTCACGAGATACGACAGGGAATAGGGAAGTCTTAGTTTAATAGGCATCCATCTAGCTGTTTTTCCAGTTAATTAAAAACAGTTCCCTCGGAGGTGACTTGGGGTAGTAGACCGTGGGGGGTCTCTAGGTGCTTCGACGTCCCCCTTGTTGAGCACCAGGGCATTGGGGTTTGACCTTTGAGCTACGGGTGGGCTTTGCTCCCACTTTGTTGAGCGCAACAGCATTCTCTCTTTGGCTTGAGAAATACTAGATTGGGGTAGTCACACCACCAATTCTAAAACTAACTTCAAGAAGAAAAACCTTAATAAAATTTATTAAAACGAACCAAGAAGCATTGCAAAACGTCCTACAAACATTGGTCATTTTTATCTTTGCCTTGCTGTTCAAGGTTTTACTGCAAACACTTCCACTCCAGCATTGCACTCCAATACTTTACTTTCAGTATCATTTATTTTTCCGTTTCATTTACTTTCAGTTCTGCAATTGTTATGTGGTGAATGCTTAACTGCTTAAAGTCTTTCCATTTTTTAATTTACTGTTGGTTTAATAATCTTCACTCAAAGCATTCTTCTGCTATATTGTAAATCTTGTTCATTTGTTTATATTGGTAAATCATCTGTATATTGCTTAATATTTTGGTTCCTTATTGTTTGTAATTGTATCATTCATTCATCTCATTGTTAAACACCTAAGCTGTAGTTTAATTATAACTTAAATCTCAAATTCATTTGTAAGTTTATAAAGTTGTAATCTATCTTTAGACTCCATTTGTAATAGGCACTGGTCTTTATTTATCTCAAGGTCTGCTTGTCATTGAAAGGAAATCTGTGCATTTGCATGCTGCTTGTCATTCCTTAGATATTATAAAGTCTTAGCCTAAATCTTAATAAAAGATCCCTTTAATTAATTTGTAATTAATTAATAAATCTGGAACTTAGCTTTCCTGTAGGGACTACCCCCCTTGGCTCTGTTGAGATCTTGCCTAAACGGAAGAGTTGCGGACTGTGGTGATAGTGGTCCCCAGCTCTCACTTGCCCCCAAGGACACACATAGCAGGTTGTGACTTTCCTGTGTCTTAAAGTGTGAATTAGGCGGCAACATAGCCCGAGAGGCCCAGAGGGGGCGCATCCATGACTAAGAGAGAGAGTGGAGTTGAGGTAGCGATGGACCTAGCACATGTCCATATGACTCAATATTAATGCCTAGCATGTTTATATACATTGACACATAGACTCTAATAACCTACAAGGCTTAAACACCACGACGACCACCCAAACTTTGGAGGTATGAGTGAAAAACTCGGAAATTATTGGTCGTTTATTCAACAACAAATATTCACCAAGGGAAAAAACACTCTGGGCTAGTCGGATTGATATATAAGTCTAGGACACCGAGTCTTTTACATACTCTACCATGCTAGAACATTTTATTACAACTCCCCCAAAGGGGTATGAACATGTGGTACAAGAAAAAAAATTTAAAAAATCCCAGAAGAATCTTGAATGACTTCTGAACTTTAAAGAATGAACAAGTACACTTGTTCCACTTCATCAGCTCGCTTGAACAATCCACCAAGTACAACTTAGGTGGTAATAAGCAGCAGTAGCGGCAACCTTCATACAATGGGATGCAACCTTAACAAGCAGCAAACAAGCAACAAAAGGGTCTTAACAGGAAGTGGTACCTTCAACCTAACCTTGGCCCTATCCTAACAGGTAGCAGCAGCCTTTCAACAAAAGAGTCATCCTTCCTAACAACAGTGGAACCCTCAACAAGCATACATGCAGCTAGAAACCCTTGACGTCACCCTTTAACAATCATGAAACAAATCATATCTCAAATCTTTTCTACAAGATAATCTCATAATGAGATCTAGATCTCTATTTATAACTTGAATGGCTTCTAGAAGGTTCTCCCTTCTAAAACCTTATTGACTTTAGGGTTACTATAAAGTTAGGTCAAGATGTCACACAAATAGGGAGGGTTACCAAATATAAAACATAAAATAATGTTAAGTCATCATATCAAAGGGTTAAGGTACCACACTAAAGAGGGGTGCTAGCACAACAAGCGAGAGGTCAACATAAGACCAAATCAAGCATAAGGTTAACCACAAGTCAACAAGAGGTGACACAACAAAGGGGGAAGACAACCCTTTTACCCACAAGATCAAAGGTGTACCAACAAGGTGGGAAGACAACCCTTTACCCACAAGACCAAAGGTGAAACAACAAGGAAGGATAAACCAATGTTTATCTCTCTCTCTCATTGTATGTGGTCCACAAGTGGTCCATACAATGCTGGAAAATTATCATCACCATATAAGGAAGGTCCAAACTGGACGAAGTGATCCTCTAGTCCTCTTGACTGCTCCTAAAGGTCAAGTGCTAGTGACATCATCAAGGGATGGCTAGTCCCTTGAAGAAACAACCTAGCTCAACCATTTAGGAGAGGAGGGCATCACACATCATCATCTTGGTTAACTGACCAAGATCCACCTGGTTAACTGACCAGGACTACACCTGTAGGACCGGCTTGGTCCTAGACCAAGAATCTTCGTAGTCCCAGACCAAGATATCTTTGTCTCTGCCTACAGGATCTGCTTGGTCCTTATGACCAAGAAACTGTTTGGTCCCTAACTAGAATGCCCTAAACATATAGGGGCCCTAGCCACATGCTAAGGACTTTGCCATGTCTCTAACCTGCTTGGTCCTAGACCAGGAACCCTAGTAGACTATTGGGAGCCCTAGGGTATTTGCTAGGGACTTACTCTGCTTGGTTAACTAACCAAGAACCCTAGTTAACTGACTAGGTTTCCATCCTCCCAAAGAATGGCTCTCGCAGCTGCATTATCTTTAACACTCCCTCTCAACAACACTAAGCTTGTCTTGGAAGTACCCAGACTTCGTCATGGACAAAGGCTTAGTCAACACATCAGTAATCTGTCTACTTGATAAAACATACTGCACCATTTTCCTGACATAATGATACCCCCTCTCAATGTGTTCTGACCTATCATAGAATACAGGATTTTTTGAGCGCTTCAAATAGCTATGGATAATAGGAGGAAGCTTGATCTCATACATCCACTTGGAAGTTATGACTGACGACCCTTGATGGCTGAGAATCACTTTCCACATGTTTATTTCCATAGCATCTTTCCAAACCTATTGTTTGGTTTCCTCCTCATAAGCGGAGTGTTCTGAATCAATGACGTGACTCACATTGGAGTACGGGAAAATGGGCTCACATTGGAGCATCAATGAGTAGAGGGTTCTCCCTCTACTCATCTGAACAAGATGACTCATAGGTTGAACTTTCTTGCACTTCCATGTCTGAGTCACTAGAAGACTCTCTAGAGTGATGGAAGGTCACATCTGTGCTTTTCTTTTCTCTAATCCCATTCTGCTAGGGATTGAAGAGCACAGTTGGATCCCTCTTGATCTCTAAATCTTGACAAGGGTCATGAGAGGCAACCTGTCCTTCATTATTTGTGGCCATCATTTTGTGCCACAGTTCGCTTTGAACAACATGCCTTGAAACCTTACAAAGGTTTTCTTCACAGATCCCAATTACAATGGTTGAACTCGTGTTTCCATCCTTGGGCCATATCAAGGCCTTTTCTTCTGAGAAGACTACAATAAACCCCTTGTCTTGTAGAACTTCCACTGAAAGAAGATTCTTCTTTAATATAGGAACATATAAAATTTCCTCGATGTGCATAAACATACCTAAATCAAACTGGAAGGAGGCTAAACCAACTCCTTTTATGACACATGTACTATCATCTCCCAGTTCCATTTTCACTTTGAACTGCTTGTCCTTGTAATCTACAAGAGCCTTCCTAAATCCAGTCATATCCTTGGAGGCCCCGCTGTGTATCCTCCAAGAATCTTACGAAATGTGGATAGAACCTGAGAGTGTTGAAACTAGGTAGTATTCTTTTTGTTCTTGATCTTCGGCCCTTGATTTCTTTCACTGAGGCTCTTCTTTTCTGCACAATTGAGGCATCATACTTGTTTCTCTGTCGATTCTTGTTAGGAGGTTTCTTACAGTTCTTTGCAAAATGACCAAACTGGCTGTAGTTATAACACCTTACTTTTGACATATTAAAACACTTACCTGGAGGTCCCTTACCTTTGTCCTTGTGCTGAGGGAATCTTTTTCCCTTCTTAGTCTTGGTAGCAAGTGCATGATCATTTTCTGGGGAAGGCCCAGTTCTACTTTGGATCCTCCCTTCGTCTAAACAGTCATGCCACAACCTATCGAAGCTTGGTTGAACCTCTCTTTCATTTACTGCTGCCAAAAATGTCTCCCAAGTCGTAGCAAGACCATTGAACATTGTCTACACTAGATCATCGTCTTCTACTTTATCCCCAATGGTCATGAGTTGATCTCTTATCTAAGAGATCTTGGCTAAGTTGCCAGGAAATGTGGGTACGGGGACAGGAACTGGTACAAGGACGGGGACGAGGACGGGGACGCCACTTTTTGAAACAGGGTACTTGGGTATGTCGTGGGTACTGTAGACATATATGTGTGTGTGTGTGTGTGTGTGTGTGTTATAAAATTTATAAAAATAAAACATTTCACACTCACATCATACATGCATATTTGATATTTCTAAATTCAATGATTCATATGAACATTCACATTGAAAATTTGAAACATAAAATAATAAATTTGATAAATCATATGATAGACTCATAGTAGATATCAACTAGAAGACTGAAGTTATAATAATATAATTAACAACATAAAATATTATATGTCCATGACACCATGAGTTCAAACTTCATTGCCATACTACATCCAAAATTTGCCTAAAGGCATTTTTAGACATGAAAAAAAAAGTTCAAAACAGTAAACATTGAACATGAACAAGATAGTTGATTTGCCTTCCTCAAGCCATGTCATCAACAGCCTTAGGATCAATGTCATTAGCATCACGAAGGTCCTCTGCCACGTCGTCGCTGGAGTAGTGAGCACAGTGCACTACCAGTGAGAAATGCAATGTTGCACTAGTTTAGGTAAGGAACAAGGGCCCACATAACATGTTTTTTAGTGTTTTATTATTTAATTTTTAAAATTTTGAACTTCAAACTTTGCAAATTGACTCACTCGGAACGATGAGCTAAGATAAATTGTCCAATGGCTGTATCGACCGTGTACGCAAACACGTGGTATGACATACCAAAATCCATGCGAGTACCCTATTTTCATACATGAAGTACCCGGTACGTGAGGTTGGATTTGGGTACGGCTGGGGACGTACCATTGAAGTACCCGGTACTGGTTCATGTACCCGACCCCCCGGTACGCGTACCCATGCAACACAGGATCTTGGAGAAGAAATTGGCAACTGGCTCATCCTTCTCCATCTTTAGTGATCGAAATTGCGTTTTCAAAGCCCCCCTCTAAATAGGAGCCTTCTTCTCATAGAGATTTGCTAGGGCATCAAAACAGTCTTTAGTTGTTTTAGAGGAGCTATTACTAGCATCAAATTATCTTTTACTGAATTAAAAATGATTCTCTTTCCCTTGGCTTGCTTCTTCTTATAGGCTTCTCTTCCTTGATTATTTGTGGGCTCTTCCACAACCATAGTAACCAGATCATCCAAGTCACTCTCCTCTAGGATATTCAAGACCCTATCTTTCCAAGCATTGAAGTTTGAGGCTCCTTCAAGCCTATCTTCTGACTTAACTGAAGAAGATGCCATCTTCAAAGCCTCACTATCGAGGGATAAAGGGACATCAAGAGAGAGGCTCGAGGCCTTTGGGAGCTACGACGAGGGTCTTGGGAAGATGGCGAGGGTTAAACGGAAGGGAGGTTTGACAAGCCGCTAAGGAAAACTAGGTTTCCTAGGGTTTATGTATCCATGACTAACCTAACCAAAAACTAACCCTAAACAAACCATAAAACTAGGTTTTGGAGAGGGAGAAAAGTTTGGGACAAAGAGAGCTAAACCCTCGCAAAACCCTAACCTAACCGAAGGCTTCTAAGTAGTGATTAACCTACCCCTATAGAAGATTAGCCTAGGTTTACAACTAGCCCTAAAGTCCTAAGGTTCAACCCTAGAAGGACGTTCTTCTACCACCTAGGTGACTAAAATTTGACGAAGGCCTAGCCAAGACAAAATGCAACCTAATGGCTACCATTCCATCCATAAACATACATCATTCATCAGCATTTAACAAAGAGAAATAAAGACAAGTCATGGATACCTCCTTGTGCACGTGTTTCACCAACAAATCATAACATCACCTTTGCAAGAGTGTTGAACCAAAGAAAACTTCAAGAATTCATCATCAAACCCAGAAAAAGTCTTCCTCAAGAGGAGGCGCCTTACTTCAAAGAGCCCTAGTAGGCAATCAGGCAATCACACATGACTCAAAAACTTATCCTGGAAACCCCAATGGGGAAAACCATCTATAGTGGGGCTTTCTTCTTTCTCGAGGCCAGAGCAAATAGAATATAGATTAAGTACAATAAGATTTAGAGAAGCAACTAGTGAACCTGAAGGGCCAAAGCCCTAGATCTGCAACTGCTGCTCTTGGAAAATGCGCCCTCAGCAGTACACCCTCACGTTGGATCTCTCAAATTTGACTCTACCAATCACTAGATGTTGTGCATTTTGTCTAACTCTCAGAAGGATGCTCCCTCAGCCATGTTATCACACAACTTGTAGTTACCCCACAAATGATATCCTATACAGGACAGTGGAGGGGACATGCAACTAAAGAGGTGAACTTCGAGTATCCCAACCCCAAGTTATGGATTGGTTGCCACGCTGGTTAAGACACCCTTCGCTTTATGCCACTAATATACCAAGTGACAAAGGGGGAGACCCTAATCTAACCTATAAGGAAAGACCTAAAGCTAACACACCAGATCAAACTGTAGCAACAGAGTACGTAAGGCGAGTAGCTAGAGAAACCCTAGATCTAAGGAAGATAGCCACCGATAAGGATGTTTTGGACTATAAAGATCTAGATAATGGAAATGTGGCCCAAAATGTTTATATTCAATGACCATATAATTATTGTGTAGATCTAGGTAGTACGTGCTAGTGTAAATGATCAGATTCACTACCTTAGGGGATTGAAGGTGGAAAATGAGAGTATACCCAGAATGATGAGTTTGATGAACAATTAAGGAAATCTAACACTTGAATATAATGGCTTAGGGATGGATTTAATAGTATCTAAAAGCACAAACCAAAAAAATTAATCATAAAACACGAAAATTAGCTGAAAACCCCAGGAGGGAGATTTGCCCAAAGACCAATGCCTCGCCCATAAGGAAGATGGAGTCCCTAATGATGACATTTTTGAAAACCCACCTAACTCTAGGGAGCAATGAAATAACCCAAAAACAAATCACCAAAATTCCTAACAGAATGACCCTGAGAATTTTTTGAAGGTCTTAATTAGGGTTTTAATTATACGTCGGGAGGATTGGAAATTAAAACAAAAGAAATACAAACAAAAATACCTGAAAATCTTGTAGATGCCAAGTGCAATGACACTTTACCCCGGTTTGACACAATTCTAAGCGAATTTGATGAAGTTCCAAGCTGAATCGAATTTCCCAAGTTGAGTTGGTGTGCCCCTCTTCCGGCAAGAGCAACCTATGTCAAGTTAAAATTGTTCCATAGAAAAAGAAACTATGAATGCAAGATAAATCAAGAAGCATAACCAATGATCAAAGACACATTAGAAAAAACCCCTGATTGTCAGTGTTTTCGGATGGAGAGAGTTGGATCTCTCACAAAAACGCCCCAAGAGAAAACGCCTTCCTGTAGACAACACGACCCTCTCAAAAATATATTTGGAACAAGCATAAATTAACTGAAACACCTCCGGAAATAATTTTGCAATCAAGCACAAGAACAATCTATGACAAAGAAGACACATGATTTCTCTGAAAATATTTTCTCTATTCCAATAACCAAGAGCCAAATTTTTTGATGGGATACAATGAGGGGGGTCTCTTCTCTATATAGATTTCAAGATAGACAAACCCTAACTTTTTCATCCAACAATTGAGATTAAAACATCATCAACGGTGGAGATTATTTTTACATGGATCAACATGACTAAATCTAGAGGGGGGCAAATTACCTCATAAAGCCCATTTTTACAACATGATAAATCATTATTTTTCCAAGTTTGACACTTAGGGGGCATGGGGGGGTCATTAGGGGGTCCCCCCATACATATTTCTAAAGATACAACTTGATTTACACACTTTTATTTTGGCCATTTTGACCAATTTCACCCTATGGGGGACGTCCTCCCTAAGAGAGCCAAAATAATAATCCTGAGCATGAAAATCAATGAAACTGGTGTAGAAGTGTCCAGAGAGCTATAATAAATATTCTAGAGAAATTCCCTTGCCATTTCCTTGACCACACAAGCCAAATCGATTTCTTTAGTGATTTCCTAGTTCATTTTTTAGTGGTACATCCTCTGAAAATAATAATAAGCATCATAACTTCGTTCAGGCTAAGAACTGGGGAAAACTGACTACATAGAAGTGTCTAGAGACATAGAATAATGGTATAAGTGACTACTCATACCCCCTGGAACACTCCAATGCTCTAGGAGAACCAAAGAGTCTGCAATCTGTAATAAAAGTTTATCATTTGGCCAATAATAAAGTGATAATAATCACTAATCATGAGATCTAGGGCCAAACTCTAAAAATTAAGACCGCAGTATTGGTCGTGGGCATGTCTAGAGCAAATATAAGCATTGTTGGTTTTTGAGTCACTACCTTGGGAACCGTGTTTGACTTGGTCAACTAGGTTAACCAGATCAAAGTACCCAAACTGGAGGTGAGATACTGTACTGAGTTGAACCCGCATGCATCCAAGGTAAAAACTGCTCCAAGATGTATACTAAAACCCAACTTAAATTATGCCATTCAGAATCATGGTGACAATAATAAATAATAATAACAATCAATAAGATATACCTGTGTCTTTGAGTAATCATTGAAACTTCTGGAAGTCCCTTGTATATGCAATACTTACAAAGTTTAATCAATTTGCTAATGTTGGGTGAAGGTGGGAAACAAGGCTAAGGTAAAAAGGAAATGACTTCTAGTTGACTTTGACCATATGATCTCTTTGAATGATGACAAGTACACACAACCACAGCGACATATGCATGACAGATAAACAATAGGGAATGGTGGTGTCTCACGAGTGTATAAGTTGATCTGAAAAGAGTCCATTCAACTTTAACAACATGTCTATAGCTCACATCCAAGCTAACAATCAAGCTCCGTGAGGATCTTTTCTAGGACCCTTGTGTTGAGTACACAAGAAACTGTAGAGAAGAGATCCTAGGGGACACTTAGAATTAGTTGTCCCTTACTCCATCTCACATCAAAACTCGCAGGCTCTATGAGGAATTAATCATTACATTTTAGATAAGATAGCCAGCAGTCTTTAGATTTCGCATTTATTTACCCACTGCTTTATTTGGGCCTTTCACAATTTGTTTTCATAGCCCTCTTTGAGTTGTGTCTAAAGACACAGTTTGCAACTTTATTTGTGGGCATGCTTTTCATAGTATATAGCATATAACACATAATGCATGTAATGATGGTAAACATATTGCTTCAAGTTTTAGTTGACAACTCTTTGGGAAACTAGGGGGGAATATCCACAGTTATGACCAAACATCGGGGGCAACTGACCAGAGAGGTCAAGGATTCAAAACCCAACTCACCTAAGCTTAGGAACCAACACCAACGGGTTCTCCTAGCCCGGAAGGATCAAGGCTTTGGAAATTTTTGTTGCACAACACAGAGTTGAGACACAAAACAACATGGGATCCATCATGCATAGGGGTCAAAGTAGGGAAGATGATCTTCAATCTCATAGGTCTTAGTCAATCACAGGTCATGGAAGGAAAATCAATTATGGATGAACTGGATGGATGGGGACAAGTGATACATGGAACCAACATAGCACTAAGGTTTAAAAGTTGTGTAAAGCATGGCATATGCAATAGTCTTCTACATCAGATTCTTTGATCATTCTCAACACAAGTTTAAGCATCAATATAATATAAGCATAGGTCACCATAAACATCATAGCACAATAAGTCCAAGGCGTTAGCATACATCAGAGAGCAAAATCCTACCAAAGAGCCATATACTTGATCTAACTGTACACTTGTCTCTATCTAATATGCCCATCTGTAAATTGTGTACCTTATCTGGTACTCTGTTCAAATGAACTAGGTCACCACTAAAGTCATCTCAAAGGCAAAGGAGATCTCAGTCCTGGCTAGGAAATACTCAGTATTTGTTGTTGAACAAAGGCTCTAAATGGCTTAAGCTGCAAAAACGATCCATGATGTATCCCCATCAATAAGTCTGGCTCAAAGGAAAAGAGAAAATCTAAATGTTGCATCATGGTATCCCAGCTACAATATATGTGATAATAAGCCCTTTGCTCTGATCTGCTCTACTCCACAAGATGAACAACATCCTCAATCACTGAAAACGTCCCCCAGATGTACAGTTGCGCCCTCACTCCTCTAAGGCACATCTCAATTGATCTGCTATCAACCTGACTCTTATTGATCATTGAAGGCCTCTCCTCAGTCATTGATGAAGACCCTCATCTCTGTGGACCCTCTCAGCCTCCCACATGTGTGCAAGAGCTCTCTCACGTCCCACACGTGTGACATGTTACGCTCGCGTCCTCCTCTAGCTGCTCACACTGTTGTTGCTGTTGTTGCTCTTCAATCTCTGAAGATAATCAGTGAAGACTCTCTCTCTCACTGCCCTAATGAAAGAACTCCTCACTCTCTAAAAATCTATCCTTTCACTGCCCTCGGGAATGTGCCCCCAGCTATCTCAGATGGTTCACCCTCCTTTGTTAAACTGTTGCTCATAGCTGCTCTGATCTCCTAATACTCACAAAAGATGATCTTCTCTTGCACCCTCATTGTTTTTTTATAAGTCAATTAGAAATTAGGTCACCAAACCCTAATTACACTTTTGGTGCCAAAAATCAAACTGCTGCAAAAATTGCATGTAACTGGAAAAAGTGACTTGATACACTGCATGTCTCCACTGTTGGATCCATGACACATGGTAGAGTGCATCTCACACTCTACCCTCCTGCCTGAGCTGACAAGTGCCTCCATGCTAGGCAGTCTGCATGGAGGACATCTTGAGTTACACCATAACTCAACAAAGGCTACACCCCTCGTATCCATATTAGAGAATGGTACAAGATGCCATTCCCCGTGATAGTTGTACCATATAGACAAGTCATCCCTTCTGCCATTGAAATTAACAGGCAGCTACATCCATCAATTGCAACTTGGACTCTAATGTCTAGGTTGGTTTGATCCCTAGAGAATATCAACTACATCCCCCTTACCGAGTTGGATAAATCTTTTAGTATATTAAAGGGAGGAAGGACAATCAGTGAGCTAGGTTGGAGGATGATCAGCGTAATACATGACTACGTTGTCATTACACAGCAAGGTGCAACAGCTCAAGTAGTTACTATGCTAGCACAAAGACACCCCAACAGCCAATGCCCTCACAGCCTCCCCCTCATAAAACAGAAGGTACAAGAAGAACAATGAATCAATGAGTCATAATTCATATAGGGTTATCTCTAGATATTTGACAAGGAATAATGAAATAATAGTGGAGATATTCAAAGAATTTCAGTTATCATTGCTCCAGTACACTAGAAGAACATAAGCAGGGAGAGGGAAAGCAACAATTAACCTATTTTGGATTTCCCTCTATTGGAGACATTTACCACCATACACACTCATTTTGGTCAATTTGGCCTAGTTAAACCACTATCCTAAGTTTTATTGACTTAATTGACATCAGAGAAGCACTAGATGACATCAGCTAGATCACACCCACGCCTACCTTCAGTCAAGGAGGCTAACTTAGCCTTCTCCTACATTCAGGGAGGCTAACTGGAGCACTCCAGGGGTGATCTGAGTGTCATTAATGCCCCATAATGCTAACTGATGGTTACAATCAGTTAAACAGAGCAGTGAAGGCGCCTTCATTAAATTGATTATTTATTGATTATTTAATGAACTGGAGTCAACAGAGGCGCATCCAACCACTTCTGATGTTCAGTTACACTTCAGTTAACCTCATCAGGGTTCATTGGAGTCATTAATGCGCTACCACTTGTTGGTTGGCTTGCTGTGACATGTGTCTGACCTACTTTTAGTTAGACTCATTTATTGCACTCCGACTTTAGTTAGGGCTCAGTTGAGTCAATTAGGGTTTTGATCAGTGGTTAACTTGAGTGTTGACTGTGGCTTACATTCAGTTAAGCTAGACTCACTCATTCAATTCGAATGACCTCCTTGGGAATTTGAAATGCCTTGTCATTCATGCTTGCAGCATGATCATTGTATTGTATTACTCATTCTTTGTGTGAATATACAGAGTGGCTACTCATTTTGTAGCACAATTACACCATTTTCATGCCTTATTGTTATTAATCTTTGATGAGACTTGTGTTTAGTCCCTAGATTACTGTTTCTCTATTTCACCCCCTCTTTATTCACTTAAGATTAGTTTAAGGTACAGATCTCAAGTGAATTGAAACTTCTTCCTTATATTGCTGTGCTCCTGTGCTCCATATCTGGAGTTTAATAATTTCCAGTACTAATGTAAAAAGCAATGAGTCTCATTTTCTGTATAAACTCTATGCTTCTCAATACTTGGTGCCTTGTATGCCACTGAGTAATGTTCCCTGTCATCACTTTGTCTCTGACTTGTCATCCATCTCCAACAAAAAGAAGAAAAACATTGGTTGCCATATAACAAACTTAATTTAAAAATGGCTGACTCAATAGTGACTGCTTTGGCTAGAACAGGTAAGTTTGTGTAAGACACTGAGAAGAACTTCAGGAAAGCAGCTGAGCCGGGTGCCTACATAAAACACCAAAGTTCATTGTGCTTAAAGGTGAGCTTCTATGTGATTCTTGCAACATGAACATCAAATTTGTCTCCTGTGAATCCTGTATATTCTGTTGTTAGAAAAGTAAACATGTGCCTTGCAATACATAATCATTTTGCACAGTATATATGCACATATCATGACTTTCAATCATCAGTTTTTCAGGTAGCATTCTTTGACTAGAAGTCACAACCTTCTAAACGGTTTGCCTGTTTTTCTCTTACTATTGGGACAGAAGAGAATTGCTGAGATCAAGTTGATAACATTATCTAAATTACTTTGTTTTATACATCGGTTAACCGTTAGAGTATGAACTTGTGATCATGGAACAGTTCAATCTCATATGAGAAAATATTCATTTCTTGACTTCAAGTATGCTTTACCAGAGTTTTCACACCAGGGAAGTATTATCTATGCGAAGGCATCACATCCACATGAGTTGGACAGAGAAATCTACCAATGACGAAGGTACACACGACAAGGAAGGATATCATCTCGCCAGATCTTGTCAATATTGTGACGGCCATAACTTTGAAAAAACATTTCCTCACTTCCTGTAGACCAATATAAGAAAGATGAATAGATTAAGCAGTAAATCAACAGATGATAAAGCATTTGAAAGCTTTAGTAGGCCTTATAAACATGAACATAACTTTCAGTCACACTGACACTTCCAGCATCCTACCTTTGCACCGGACAAGACGATACTCTTCATCACTGTAGCGAGAGCAAACCACCTGTTCAATAAAGTTAGATCAGTGTTGCCTTGATTGCAAATATTGACTCATTAACCAGATACAGAGAAAATTATAATGTGGTGAAGCTAAATTACAAAAGAAATTCATAACACCATAAAACGTTGTTTCAAAGGTTATGTCTTGTTTCTAAAGGCAATATCTTACAGAAGGGTGAGAGAATGACTTCCCAAATAGATCTTCTGGCACAGCCTGTTAAAATCAGGTAAGTAAGTGAGTTTGAAGAGGACATGAGGTTAGAGCAACAGTCAAACTCAACTTTATCCTGAAAGGTTCATGTTGTTAATGATATGAATTATCAACAAGACCAGAAACAAGACATTCTCAGATAAGTGCAGCTTCCTATGCAAAAGCATAGCATACCACTAAAAAGCGGAATTCATGTTCCCTCTCAACAAAAGCTGGCACCTGCACAAGTAGCCAACAAACAGAACCTATTCAGTAAACCCACCTGCACAAATAGAATATAAATGAACCCTAACCATAAGGTTGAGTACACCTCAATTGATGTGATAACTGACCATCCTTTAATCCACGCTAGATGACAAAATTCCATTTTCAAACCAAATTTGTGTTCTTATCACTTTGTACTGTTCAAAGCAAAACAACCATGGGTTCTAGAAGGATGATAATTGAAAGTTGAAACTTTAACAAGCATTGCTTTGGTGCTACATACTTCAAAACATAAAGATATCAATTCAAGCCAGCAAACCCTTGTCCTACAAATTGAAGAAAATATTCTCAATGTATCCAGACTCCAGAGGTCAGGCGAAACAGATTGAAGGATGTTTTTTTCTTCCGAAAACATTACCTCTGATTTATGTATTTCAAATAATGTGACAATGATAAATTCTCCAGGACATGGCTCAACACTCAGGCTGGAAATCTCCTACATAAGAAGTCAAAATGAAAATAATCAGAAACTTGAATTACTTTTGGATTGAGGGACAACAGATCAGTACTCATTCAAATCCAAGATATTTTAACTTCCAAAGCGAGCTTCCATTAGGGAAGTAATTAATATAAAACAATTCTCTCTCTCTCTCGTCAACCAGTCACTCCATCCATGCATAAAATACACAAAATACCCACTCAGCCATCTGAAAAACACAGTCACAACACTGAGAGGGGGGGGGGTGAATCAGTGTTTTAGTCTTCTAGTTTTTTTTTTCAAAGATCTAACACACAGAATTAATTCTTCAGTAATTAAATCAAAAATATACAGCAACTGATTAAGAAGGAATTGATGAAATCTTCAGAATATATTTATATATGATAAGTTTCAATTCAAAGACTGTGCTTCAAGCCTTCAACACAGATTTCATACACCAGCTACAACTGATGTTTATGAGGCTTCAACCACTGCTAGACTTTCAGCACCAACTGAGATTGATGGGTTAGACTGCAACCCAAGTGTGTTGATGTTCCCTTGCTCCACCCTACCTCCCAAATGCTTAGATGCTTCATGAAGTTTATTTTCAGCCTTCAAAACTAATTGAACCTTGTACTACCAAGTTGATCCAACCTCAGCTTGGGATTGACCTTCAATATGTGTACAGACACCAATCTTCAAAACCGTGATCTCCAGACTAAAATTTACAAGACACAAACAATCTGGTTCTTCCCTCAACTCGCTGCTCCAACACTTACAGCAGTTATACTCAGCGTTGTCTGTACTTACTCGCATCCCACAGCTGCTGTCGCACTAACACATTCACAAACAGGTGCCAATTTTATACCTTCGTGAGTAATAGACTGCTACAGTCTTGCACCTGCTGCTGCTCTCTAACACCACCTCATCGTGTCTACTTTGTTAATGCTTTTTACTTGTGTATTTATATCCATTGTGTATCAAAGATATTCATAATGGAGCCGACCTGCTAAGTGTTAAATAATATCATTTTGGAGTTGACTGAGCCGACATTTTGAAGTGAGTATTTTTTATTTTTAACTTGAAATTTAACTTCTCATGTCGAGTTGAAGTGTTGTCATGTTTAGGGCTTCCAATGTCCAACATTTCCAGACTAAGTGGTTATTAAGACCCTTTTCATAATTACTGCTTTGATCATCCTTTAGACTGTTAATAAGGACAGCTCACTGATTTATTTGGGCTTGTGTGTTGTTGCCAACACTTCCCAAAACAAGACATCAAACCATGTTTTATGAATTGTGACTGACACCAATTCAAGACAATGTTCTTGACAACTCGTGGCTGTGTGAGGTTTGAGATTTCCAGAGCCCTTCAAAAGCCTTCGACATGAGCTAAAAATACCCACACTGTTTGAATGCCAAACATTATAGGGACAAATGACCACAAATGGGTCATTTTGTTCCTCCTAGTGCCCAAAGCACACTTCGACTGTGACAAATAATGTCATTTTTATGGCCAGATTGCTTACAGATTTATGCCCCTTATGTGCTAAGTCTGATTAGGGCCTTATTGCTCCCTTATGTCCTAAGTCTGATTAGGGCCTTATTGCTCACAGATTGGACTTCTGTCACACTCCACATTTCAATGTATTAAGCATTTAACTTGTTGACATAAATGCCAACACTGGTTTCCAACACCATCAACCAGTCTGTCCATCCATACATAAACCCTTTCCTGCATTTATGGGTGCTTAAATCATTCTTGAAAAGATTATATCATACATCCAGTGAATCCACAAACAACATCTTGGTCAACTTTCTAAGTAATGAACTGTATAGTGAGAATTATCTTCCAAAGGCATATATTACTTATTAGTGTGAGTATTGACTCTGTGTATCAATAACTCTTTGCAAAAACATCCAGACATCTTGGATTTTAAAGCAATCGATACTCATGGAAACCTATGTCAGTGAGGCTATTAGAGACAAAATGACACTGAACACATCTTGGTCAACTTGCTAATTAAAGAACTGTATAGTGAGGGCTATCTTACACAGACATATACTAGTGTAAGAATGTAAGTATGACTCTGTGTGTATCAATAACTCTTTTCAAAATCATCCAAGCATCTCAGATGTTCAAAGAATCTGATACATACGGAAGCCTATTTCATTGAGCCTACTAGAAACAAAATGACACTGTAAACGGCATCCTGGTCAAGTTGCTAAACAAGTGTATAGTGAGCATTACCTTCCACGGGCATATACTAGTTTGAGAATGACTCTGCGTTTCAATAAGTCCTTGCAATCCAAACATCTTTGATGTTCAAAGAATTTAATACATATGGAAGCTTACGTCAGTGAGGCTAAATGACATTCTGATGGTATAAGAACCCCATCAATCCAAAACTGGAAGCTCAAATACAGTGGACACTATTATTTGTTATTGTTCGAAAATTAAGATGAATATCAGCAAAAATAACAACCAATTCGCAATATCATGCCAGCTGAGTAGATGGTCAATTATTCCGAAAACTATGTTACCAGAAACATGAACTGGGTAACAGAACGGGAAACGGGAACAAATGAGAAATGGGGCTTGAGTGTTTCAGGGGATAAGAAAGGTATACCCCTGGGTATATTATGCATATGCATATAAAATTGATTAGTACCGTACTAATGTAATGTCAAGACGGAAACCAGAACGAGAAACAAGTCTCCTGATCAGGTCTTTGGTAATATGGTCCAATGACACCAACCAGAATGAAGTGGAAGATGAAGAATACGCCATCTAAGGTGCCCTGCTTAAGAAAATAAGTGTTGCAATTACAAGTGTTGTAAATCCAGCAGTAGGTAATATTACACCAAATATGACATTGCCTCGGCCCCATAAACCAAGGTTTGAATACACGTTTAAAAACCAATAGAGATCATCAATGGATTAAAAGTGATGATAATCACAAACGTCTTATGCTAGCTAGTATGGCATGTTAAACATAATCCTTACATAGCCAATACGGAAAAAATCCATGAGTGACAGATCTGACCTTAGTCTCCATCCTTGCAATGCCTCGTTCAAAGAAAACAGGAGCAGTGTGAGCGAAGACACGTCGGAAGCCACGTAAGACTGCCACCCTGAAGTTTTGGAGGTTTGGAAATGTACTGCGTGCACTTCTTTCTTAATAAAATGAAGGCCATCCATCCAGAAGCCAATGACAAGGTTAGGTAACGGAATATGCAAAATGCTTCCATGGCAAAATTCATCAATGATTAAACCGTTTACTAATACAACAGATGTACATAGAAGGTAGAGCAACATTCAGAACCTCCAGCCCTCTGATAAGTTCAATTGAGGAAACCCATGAAAATTAACATTGTAGATAAACAGATGAAACCTTAAGAGCATCCGCGTTCAAAGACTTTTATCATGGAGCGAGAGTTCGTTGTGGATTTGTTCATTTTGATTGCAATATTTGAAGTTGAGAAAATTGCTAACCAGATAAAAGTGAACCGAAACCGCAAATAGAGACATAGCCATCGGGTGAGGCTATGGAATCAAATTCAACTGCATCGTTGAGCTCCCTGTATTGCGTGGTCGCCATGAGGGATTTGATTTGAGCTTTTGACTACCTTGGCTCGTTGTAATTCATTAATAAGGTAAAGCAGCTAGATTCCTAGTTTGGCTCTTTTATAGCTTTGGATGGGAAGATTCTATAAGGTCTAGACAATTTTAGGATAAAATATTCGTAAGGTGTTTCCATGGGATTGAGAGTAGTTGCACAACTTATAGGTTGCTCATCCTATAGTCACTTTAATTGTCTTATTGCATTTGTGCAATATTTTTTTTTAACTTAACTTTGAGTAATGGAGTCAACGAATTAGTGGTTTTCTTTAAAGGGCAACCCAATTCATCAAATGACTTGTTCTTACTTTTATTTTCACTTCAAAAATTTAATACATAAACTTTTATGATAATTTTTTTTTAAATATTTTCATACATTATTTTTGTAATGATATAATGATAAGTATAAATGTTTTAGTCAAATCATTATTTTTTTGCAAAGAAATGATTTCACTTCTTTAAAAAAACATGTATATTTTAAATGGAGGAAAATTTGGTAACCTTAATTGGAATTGTAAGTTTGTTGATTAGTTCATCAACATTGGTGAGCAAACTCATAGAAAGGTTCTTGCATATAAAGATACTTGTATTACTTCATATATTGGACAATTATTATTAAAACATAATAATTGATGTTTGTATTGGTACCAATCAATGTAGTTGCACAGTATTTATGTGCATTCTTGTTGATGTATTTTCTTGATCCTCATGTTTCGAACCATGATCATATGCATTTTCCCTTTGTGATCTTTGCTTGTTTACAGG
Source organism: Pseudotsuga menziesii (assembly GCA_001517045.1). NCBI lineage: Eukaryota > Viridiplantae > Streptophyta > Pinopsida > Pinales > Pinaceae > Pseudotsuga > Pseudotsuga menziesii. The sequence continues at coordinate 199,895 of LPNX011226141.1, read as the reverse complement.
AAGAAAGTCCTTGAAATGACCCTTGAGAGTAGCGAAGACCCTTGCCATCCTCCAAAATTATTTTTATTGGCCTTCACTTAATTCTGACATCAACAGGTACATTCGATCATGCGTGGCTTGTGCCATTGCTAAACCGTCGAATCGATGACAAGAATTATACACGCCTTTGTCAGTTCCTAGTCGACCATGGGAATCTGCTTCTATGGACTACTTGGCGGGATATCCTACTACCAAACATCAGCATGATGCAGTCTTAGTAGTAGTTGACAGATTTTCCAAGACGACCATTCTCATTCCATGCAAGAAAACTGCGACAATGCATCAAATTGCTCAGCTCTTCTTCGAAACATGTCTAGAAACATTAAGGCTTACCTAAAACCATCATTTCCGATAGAGATGCCATATTTGTCAGCATATTTTGGAAGAATATGTGGAAACAGCTCGATACAAGACTCTCCTTATCAACAACTTTTCGTCCTCAGACAGACGGACAAATGGAAGTTGTGAATCGCTAGGTGGTACAACTGCTCCGCATGTACAACCACAAGCATCGTCGGACATGGATGAAAGTCTCCCATATATACAACATAGTTACAATCGTGCTCAACACAACTCTACAGGAAATAGTCCATTTGAGATTTGTTATGGATTTCAACTCTCAGCACCCATTGACTTTATTAGTTCATAGACATAGTCGAATGACACCAACTCTGACCAATGAGAAGTTGAAAAAGCATTGAAGTTTCGAGATCAAATCTGTAACATCTAGAAACAAGCACAAGAAATGTTGCAATGAGCTAATTTGAAAGATAGGGCCTAACATGATAAGCATCGTATCCCTCATTCATTTCAAATTGGGGATCTGGTCTAGTTGCATCTCAAGAAGGAATGCTTCATTGGTCCATACAGGAAGTTGAAGCCTTTGTGATATGGTCCATACATTATTCTTAATTATATTGGATAAGACACTTTCTAGATCGACATTCCTTCATGCCTGGGTCTACATCCAGTATTTAATGTGGATCAACTTTGACCATATCATGTGCCACTGTTGGAACAGAACAACTTGTAGACAACAGAACTTTAAGACATCCATCTAGATGTTCAGGAACCTCTTCCTTACGACACCATTGTGGGACAACGAATACGCCATACAAGGATGAACACAATTCCCTTGTTTCAGGTGGCTAAAGCCAAAAAAATCCCAACACAAGGAAAATGGTACTCTGCTACTAAACTAACCAATAAGTTTCCTCATCTGTATGAGAAAACAATGGGGACCATTGTTTCTTAAGGAAGGAGGTATGATCCACCCAGCAGTTGGAATTGTTTATTGGAGACAACGGAAGCCAACATCGACTTCGACAAGTTCCGCACCTTGACAGGATCAATATCGAATTCAACAAATTCAACACCTCATCATGCATTGTCGACACCAACGACTGACGAACTACGAAAACTTGTCCATATGTATTCCAGTCGTCTATAACGATTGAACTTTTGGAATCATTCCAACTTATCTTGTAACTGAACGTAACGGGAAGACAACCCAAACGTTCTCAACACTCTATTTAAGCATGTATATTATTGTAATATACACCAGTAATGAAGTGTATAACAGAGTAACAGAGATTGGTTCGAATTCTTGCATATTATTTGTGTGTGTGTGTGTGTGTATGTTTCTGTGTGTAGTGTATTTCTTGCTTTGCTTATTATTAATATGCTTATGCCATAACAGTACTTGATTCATACAATCTAACTGTTTTCCCCATCGTGCACCTGGGAGCGGTCGGATCAGGGGGTAAATCAGTGTTCTGCACTTAATCACTTTTTCAATTGATCAATCAACAATTATAACATTCATTGTAATATATCAACAAATCATACACAGTAAACACATGATATATATGTAAAGAAACTTTGTAATATATTGATGGACTCAATAGTTTACATCAACTTGGTGATATTTATCCACAATTTGTGGTACTCTAGATTATATTCTATGCCACGTGCATATGAGCGGAAATTTCCTTAATGCTTTATCTACACCCATAGGCTATGTTTTAACCACAACTTTCTTTCTGCTCTTACTAGCAATGGTTGTACGAAAACTTTATTTTTGTACCCACAAGCATTGGCTACTCTAATTCTTTATTTATGCACCCATGAATCTCTGCACCCACAAGTATTGGCTGCTCCAATGCTTTATTTTTGGACCCATGAATCTCTACACCTAACCCTCAATCAACATGTCAATAAGATATCGTATTTGTAAGAGATGAAAACCAATTATATTATTTGGCTCCTTTTTCTTTTAATCAACAAGATGTTGATCTCTCTTCTTCATGTTCAGTTTCTTTTATTCTCCCAAACTTTCTTCTATCTCTTGTATTCCACTTCTTGCTTTAGATCCAGAAGTAGTTGATGTCTCCTTCTTTCTTCATGCTTTAATTCCCCAATTAATTCATTGTCTCACCTTTTTCAATTCTTCTCCTCTCTACCTCAAATGAAATCCAACATTTTTATTTATACACATCCACTTTTATTATTTTTCACATTATAGCCGACATTCACATTTAATAAATAAATTTTCTTTTTATAAATCAAATGGACCCGACTAATTATTATGTTTCATATTTTATTAAACATATTGAATTTTATTTCTTATCAATTTTGTTTTAGGGACGACATGTCATTTCATTTCGAATGTGAGCATCTTCATTCAATAAGAACCTCAGGTATGTCTTCCATAGTTCTGCTTCGTATTGCCTCCATATTTAGTATAATAACCTGACATTATTTTGATCCATGTTTACCTTTCCAACTTTGATTCATGTTCAAAGTTCTTCAACACCTTTCCAACTTGTTGTAATCTCACAGATCACATAAGGTTACTAATAATACACATAAAGAATCATATAGACATACAGAGATAAGAGACAAGAATAGATAGCAGAATAACAGATTATATTATAGAATCACATGAGGGTTCATACATATAAAAAACTGAACCAAGTTCTTAACTGGCTCAACAACCTATTATATATGATTACAAAATGGTTATGAATAACTACTTCTCGGTTCGTTCAACCAACACGACCTTTAGAGGCCGACCTAATCTCTGATTAGTCGGTTGAATAGTCTAGTCGGCTCACCGACTAGCTCCTCCAACATCTCCCCTAGGAACAAAATATTTCTTTGTCCCGAAGAAACAAGGGAGGTACAAAAACTCTGTCTTAAGTAGCTTGCTTTCTGCTATTCTATCTTCATGGGTTGTGTAGTCTAATAGATGAAGTGTGAGCCTTGGTCACTGATTAAGGTTATAGGACAACCAAACCTAGTGATAATGTTTTCATATATGAATTTAGAATCTACCTCACTAGAAAAATTGTTAACAGTTTCTGCTTCTGCCCACTTAGTGACATATTCTACTGTTGTTATGATATACCTTGCACCTGTCCGTTTTGCTGGGACTGGGAATGGACCTATAAAGTCGATAGCCCAGATTTCAAATGTGAGGCTTGGGTTTACTGATATTAAAGGAATTTTTGTACTAGGTAGCAGTCGACCTAGACGTTGGAAACAATCACATTTGCTCACAAACTTTTTACAGTCTTTGTATAGCGTCGGCCACCACAATCCTAATTGTTGGATTTTCTTGGCAGTTGTATCTGACTAAAAGTGTCCTCCCGCCGGTCCATAGTGTGCTTTGTGTGTAATTTTTTCTCATTCATGTTCTAACACACATCGACGAAGTACTTCATCTAAGCCTATTTTATATAAGAATCCATTAATGAGACTATATGGTGTAGCTTTCATGGCTAAAATTTGTTTCTTTTTCATGCTTATTCCATATGGTGCTTGACCATTCTCTAAGAATTGTGCTATTTCTTCTAATTCTGCAGGAACAACTTCTATTCGGAATAAGTGTGCATCCGGCATGTCATCTTCGACTCCTTTCAGCTCCTCCCCTGTGTCGATTCTTGACAAGTGGTTGGGCCTAACATTTAGTTGTCTCGGTCGAACTACTACTTCGAATTCAAATTCTTGGAACAATAATAGCCAATGACAAATTCTTCCGTGGTGTACAGGTTTGTTGATGAGGTATTTTAGTGCTTGGTGATCAATATAGAATATGAAGGGGTTAGCTAATAGGTAATGTCGATATTTTGAAGTGCAAGGACCATACCTAATGCCTCCCTTTACATCGTTGAGTAATTGCGTTCTACCTTGTTTAATTTTCTGCTATTGTATATGCTTGGATAATACATTCTGTCTTCCCCAGGTTGTGTCAGAATTGCACCTATTGTTGGGCCTGAAGCATCAATATGCACATGGAATTTGATCGACCAGTTTGGAAATCTAAGAATGGTTCTTCGACTAGTTTTCTTTTTAATGTGTTGAAAGATGTATCACATTATTTTGTCCAGTCGAACTCCTGATCTTCTCTTAACAATTCTTCCAATGGGTAGGTCATATCTAAATAGTGTCGGATGAATTTTCTGTAATACCCTGTATGACCCAATAGTACTCTAAACTGTTTTGGGTTAACAGGTGATTTTAAGTCGAGGATAATTTTTATTTTAGCAAACTCGACCTTGATACCTTCTTTGCATATGATATGTCCTAGTAGGATTCCTATAGGGGTTAAGAAGATGCATTTTTTTATATTGAGGGATAGTTGAATCTATCGGCATCGTTCCAGCATAATCCTTAACCATTTACAATGGTCTTTAAGTATGGAATAGATCATCCAATATTCGAAGTATACTACCATTGTTTTATAAATGTATTCTTGAAAATACTACAGGTGCATTCTTGAGACCAAATGGCATCACTCTGTAAGCAAATGAGCCAAATTCACATACAAAGGTTGTCTTTTATGATCTTCCTTGGCTATCGGTACCTGATTATATCCTGAGAATCCATCTATAAATGAGTAGAATTCATGTCATGTGATTTCATTTAATATTTCATCGACGTATGGAGTCAAAATGGATATGTTAAGGTAACCTTGTTTAACTCCCGGAAGTCAACATAGATTCGTAGTTTTCTCGGGTCGTGTTTTTTCGGTTGGACGACCATTGGGATTGCCCATTCCGAATGATCGATGGGGTAAATAATTCCTGCTATTAACATATTGTCGATCTCCTTTTTAACTATTTGTTTGCATTTGTGCGCTAACTTGTAAGGTCTTTTCTTGACAGGTAGGGCATCAGGTTTGATTTCTATCTTCATCTCGCCCGTTTCTGCTACTAATCCTTTTAAGTCTTTGTAATCTCGTGCAAATATGTCTTTGAATTCCTTTAATAAGTCGACAATTTCTGTAGTTTGTTCTTCGCTCCAATAGTTGCCAATTCTTGCCATTTTCGGTCTATTATCAATAGAAATGTCGATTTATTTAGTTTTTACTTTTGCGTCCATCCATTCTAGTGCTTTACTTTCATTAATATGTCGACTACCTTCTTTGAACTATGAAAATGTTGCTGGAAAGTTTGTTGTTGTCATTCGGTCAGTATCGTCTTTGTCGGTTGACTCAATTTTGAATATGGTTTTAACACGCTTGATCATTTCTGGGTGATCGGTCTTCCATTGAAAGATTCTTCCATATGTATGTTCATTTTCTAATTGGAGTCTTGTCGACTCTGGTATTTTGTTGGATCGAACGTTATGGCATGCTGCGTTTGGTCTGCTTCTATTTTGTGTCGACTTGCTAGTAGTCAGTTGTATAAATGTTTTTATTTATTTTGTAGCTTTGACTAATTTTGCGTCTTCTGGTATAAAGCTAAAGTCCTTAATGAAATTTTCTCTAAGTCCATTCCATAGGAATGTTTCACCTCGTGCTTCTTCCATTTTATACCATTTTTTAGGTAGGTCATCTAATGTCGAGGGAAACAAGTGTGGCCATATACGTTTGTCTTTGTAACCAAGTCTTCTCCACTCTGTTTCACATATTCTTATATGATTTCCTACATCTTGTCCTTGGGTGAAGATAGGTATTTGTGCCTGTTTTGTTAGCTTCCTTCCTTCGAACCTTTCTAAGAAGAAAGTTGAAGCTATTGTCCACGTTTGTAATCTTAACTGATGGGTGTCCCACCATCGAGAAGCTTATCCTGTAAACGTTTTGACTAGGATTTGTAGTCGACCATGTTCACCGAGGTTTTTAGAGACTTGTTCTACATGGAGAACTGGTGATTCTCTTTCTTTATACTGAAGACTCTGTTTATTATCTGTTTTTATTGGTGATAAGGAGGGATATTCCCTTATTCTTTTCTCAAATATTTTTGGAATAGTTGATATAGAAAATCATTGCTGGGTTGGTTTCTTCTGGATAGCTTGAATGGTCCAACAACCTCTTGCTTGTGTTTCATAATTTTCAATTTCCCAATCGTATAAATATGCATCTGAGTTATATCCAACCGAATCCTGGTTCCCTAGATGAAGTTCTCCATAAATATTAGGTTTGGTATAATATTCATTGTTCTGAATCTGGTAGAGTTGTCGAACATTGACTTCTTCATCAATAGGTTCAGTCCAAGGTTCTCCTTGTGAAGGGTGAATGGGGACAATCACTTTCTGTCCATTTCCTTTTAGTTTATCCTTTCTTTATCTAATGATATAGAAGCTTTCATTTTTCTGCCCCATGGGCGTCTTGCCAGGGCTAGGAAGGAGTTGGATCCTTCCTTAGGGTCAATGATCTCGAAATCAAATTTTATCGAAATGCCTTTTATCATTGCCATAGACATTTCTCCAAACCCCAATTGGTTCGATCAGTCCTTGGTCGGCTAGTTTTAAATATATTTCCGAGTCATTCAGTTGGGGCCTACCCAATTGTTCCCATGTATCTCTCGCCATGATATTCACTTGGGATCCAAATTCAAGAACGACTTGTAGAACGTGGTATCCTTCTATTTCGAGATCGACAAATGCATCGGCATCATTCTTATATTTTTTATTTAAGCTGCATATACTCTTAGTTTGTTTATCTGTGTTATTTTTGTTTTTAATATTGTGCAGTATGTTGATGAATTGTGCCACCGACTTGTCTTTATGTATTAGGTTCAATAATTCATGAAGTGTATTCTGCAAACTGTCATCGACATCTTCTTGTCTAGCAAATTCTTGAAACATGCTCGATGCATCGTTATACAATTGTTTTTGCTTTATAGGGTTAGGATATTCATTTTTATCTTTAATCTTGCTTATTCTTGGATTGTCACTTCCAATTTTTCGTTCCTTGTCTAGTTACTATGTGTAGGTTCTTTGTGCGAATTATATCACTTTTTTTAACACAAGATAAGACATTAACATTCTTCTTTTTATTAATTGTGTTGATTATGGTGGGACAATATTCCAATGAGTGGTCGCCCACACCATAACTAGTACAAAATTTTAAGTCGGTTCTGTCTTTATATGGACAGTCCGCATACCAGTGTCCTTCATAATAGCATGTGAAGCATTGAATCTGTCATCATGGTCGATTGTCACGATTTCTAGAGAATCATCCACGATGGTTTTCGAATCGTCGTTCGTATCTATGGCCTTCATATTGTCGATTGTTTAGTGCATTTTGTTCATTTGAGGTATTATCATTGTTTTGGGCCACAATGTTTGTTTGGTAGACTTCCTGATAGTTTTGTCGATTCTTAAGGTTTAGGTGGCAGTCGGTTGTTGCATGACTCTTGAATTCACAGATCGCACACCATGAAGCTTTGCCAATCTTCATGTTATATGGAAAATCCTTTGTCGTATGGTCTCCATGATCCTGACGGATATCACGGAAACATTTTGCCTGAACAAAACAGACATCTTGTCGGCTTACATCTTGTCAACAATTATCTTTGGTATGGCCAGCTGTAGAACATTTTGTACACCATATCTCCTGACCCTTGAGGTTCAGTTCTCTCAAATATTTCTACATGATTTCTAATTGTTCTTCAATTCTTGCGTCGACAGCAGGGTATGTCGAGTAGTTCTCACCCATTTCGACTTGCAAAGCTTTTGTCAGTGCTTCTTCATACGTTTTAAATGTCTCCAGACTTATGTGTCATCCTATCTTTTGGGAAATTCCTGTAAGAAACCATTGAATCAATAATTGTTCATCAATAACATAGTCTATTTGGCTTAAGAGGTCTTTCCATCTCTTATCATAGTCTTGGATGGTTTCTGCTGGTTTCTGAACTGTAGTTTTAAGTCTTTTTGCTACCAGATGCTTTGCATCTGGTGTTTTGAAGAAGGATAAAAATTGTTGCTTAATCTATGCTTTAGTTGCAAGAGGTGTTCTTTCGGTATAATTCATATACCAAGTTAATGCTCTTTTTCATAGAGCACCTGCGAATTGCGCCATTTGTCTATATTCATTCGTAACTTGACTGGCCTCCCATGTCAATTCACAGATGAACCAATCTCGCCTGGGATCTTTGTCACCCTCATAAAGGGGAATGTGTGCTAAGTTGTGCCCCATGTCGACGTTGACTTCTCCTTCGGGAGGTGGTGGTGGTGGGGGTAGTGGGATATTTGGTGTATTTCTCTGTTCACAGGTTGTCTCGACAAAATTTTTGTTTCAATCATATGTTTTGGTTGTCAGTTCTGTTTCAACAACTTCTCAATCAGGCTCGTCTTCTTCTGTCGATATCCAACTGCACTGTTGTGCCCATGAATCCGACTGGTCGGTGTCTTGTAAAGCTGTGTTTGGTAGGGGGGGTGCTCCTTCATGTGCAGGTTAGAGTAAATGAATTCTTTGGTTGGAAGGGCATGCATGAAGTGTAACCCAATTTCCTTCCTCCGATCGACGAATCACTAAATGATTGTCATCATTTACTTTGTCATCTAGTCAGATCCATATACCAAACACACCAGCTCTTAGTATCAGGTCTTCCTCAACAATGGCCTGCATTTGGGTGCTTGGATTTGTCGGAGACAGAGGTCTTACCTCTTGAGGAATTTCTAGTTGGAGAGCTTCTCTCTGCTCTATCTACAAATCTTCTTCCATTGGCGATGCTTCTTCATCTGTGCCTTCTTCCTATCGGTCATGACCCAACTATGATGGATTTCCCTCATGCTATGTCACCCTGGAAACCATTCTTCTTTGGACCGCTATAGCTTTCTCTCGTGTCTCCTCCCTTATTTTCCACCTATTCTTCCTTTCTATCTTTTGTAGGTCCGATGCACCTTTATGAGTCACTGTTTACTCAATTTCCTTCTTTGGTCGACTGTTCATTACTGGTGGTGGTATTTTCTCAGACCGACTAGAATCCTTCTACTCTGTCCCCGACACATGACTGGCTAACCCCCCATAGCCTACCTGATGCTTTAGTAAGCCCAGATAATTCTATCTATTTGTTTAGGAAATACTCCCACTCCCTTTAAGTAATAAATCTTTCCCACGCCTTCTGCTTTTTTGCCCATTTAGTGTTTGTAGGCGGTTTGGTGAGTGATGGATGAGGTTCGACTATGTTCCCTATTCCTCTGTCAATTAGAAATTTGAACAACAAGGTCGGTAGTGAACAAAGAAATTGCTTAGTAAAGTCGGTATAGAATCTTTTTTCAACACTTTCAACTGAAACTCTTTCCTTTATTGCTTGTCCTTGATAGAACTCGTCTGCAATTTTCTCAAACCACTCCGACAAGTTTGTTCTTCCTCCTTGGGTCAATTTCTTAAGTAATTCTTGGTATTTAGTCGCTTCTGGCTTCATTTAATAGTTTTTTCAACGACTGGGGTACCAATTCTACAAATTTCTGATGGGTTTCGTTGAAGAATTTCTCCTTCGCCTGAGCAATGGTCAATCAGTTTCTTCTCGCGTAATTCTGCAAATAGTTTGCGATCTTACACTCCCACCAATTCTTAATCTCTTGCTCTGATATCATTTATGTATGGTCATGTCATCCGTATATGTACTACTGGTAACGAAACCAATGTTGTAATTTCTCCTCGATTTT
>LPNX011226141.1:113438-189694 GCA_001517045.1 Pseudotsuga menziesii | reverse complement strand
AATTTTGGACATGGGGGACTGCCTTAAGGAGCGCAAAGGTGATCTTTTCTCTGTCGAAAAAATTGTGGACAGAGAAATACCCTTCTAGAACATTCAACCAATTGTCCAGGGCATCTGCATCAATATTGCCTTCAAGTAAAGGAATATCAAAGTTAACTTGTACCTTGAAGGGAGTTGCATCCCCAAACCGGCTGCTTGTTGAAGATGCACTGGCCATTGCCGACATTCGTTGAAGGATTTGGGCGAAACTGTCCATCATCTCGTTCCTCTGTCGCTCGAGGGCTTCCTCGAGCAGCGACTTGATAGGATCTCCTGCTCCGTCATCTCTCTTATCTTCCGCCATGGGAGGTCATTTGGGACGGCGAGAATGATTGAGAGAAAATAGTTCAAGACCAAACTCTCTGTACTCGGACCTCGTCGGGGACATGCGCTGAGAAACAATCAAAGAGCAGATTGCTCTGATACCACTGATCCGGATTTATGCGTGAACGAAATGAAAGAACATATACAGAATCATAATAACAGACATTTTGCAAAGATAACAAAGATACAGTAAACACATATTCTATTAAATGGCGGAAATAGAATAGACTGTAATACAATTGCTAGAATGGTGGTAGCGATCTCTGAGAAGAGATGTGGCTGCTACGCTCATTCGTGCCAAGATGAATACAAAATGAGGCCAAAGGGGCCTATTTGTAATAATAATGAGGTGAGAACCCCAAAAGTCCCGAAACGTAACCCTAGAAGACGAACCGTCATAAAGTTTGCGGCCCCAAGGTGGTAAGTTGAACAGTCAACTTCCCGGGGTCATAACTTTTGCATACGATCTCCGATTTGGGCGTTCGAGAACTCGTTGGAAAGGTTGGTCTAAGATTTACAACTTTTGGTTAGCCAAATGCATGCTGATGGCAACCATTTGGCCCCGAATCTCCCAAAAACTTCGTTTAAGGCCTCAAAACGGCCCCGGAAGTTTAGGACTCGAAAAACTGCCGAAAAATAACTAGGAAACTGCCACAATGGACAATTGTTTTGAGCCAGTGGAATAGGTGGGTGGCCACTGATCTCCATCTGGATCAATTAATGAAGTTTATAATGTATATTGAGCAATTCTTGTATGTTTCCTATGAGTTTTGTTTTGTTCAATGGGTATTATTCATTCCTTTTCACTGCAAATAATTAAGAATCTAATAGCACTCATTGCTTGAAGATCAATGGAATATTAATTATATCCTAATTAATTTTATTGAAATCCAAGTCAAGGGTGGCTCATGATCTTTTGTATCACTTCAAATTTTATTCTTTCAATCTTCTTTCAATTTTTCCATCTATCTGCAGCTCGAGTTTTGTAAGTCCACTTCAATTGTTCAGCATATAATCGTTCAACTTAACAATTGATCATAGATAAGTTGTATCCATTGTCAATTTGAGGTTTTAACGAATCGACTTTGAATATAGTAGAGATTCGTATGAGAGAAAGATTTCATATGGAGAGATATCCATGGATCTAAAGTCTATATCACTTTCATAGGTTGATTAATTCTTGATCAACTAACTATCAAAATGGGTGATTCATCAAGCTTTGCAACAATTCATTGCTAGGATCATACAGATTTTCCAAATCATGAACTCATTGTATCTTGGTTTCCAAATCGCCTTCCTTTGGAGGGACTCAAGTGCAAATCGATAGATGGCTATCATAAAAACCATAGATATGCAACAAATGTTTCATTCTCTATCTTGGAGATTTAGATTCTTGTGTTAGTGAAACATTATGGGTTTGTATCCATGAATAACTCTGGAGTGTCTTCATTAACACCACATTATGTTTGTGCACAACATACAATGGTCTGTTGTTATTCCAACTGTCTACTTGCAAATTTTGTATTGTTTGCCAAGTTGGATTTAGATTTTGCATCTTGTTGTATCTATATTTATGTTTTCTTACTTGCTATCTTGTCTCTCTGCTTGTTATCCTCCAACGATTTTATCCAAATTGTGTTGGTTGTGGAGCCTAATATTCCAGATCCAAAGATATTATTCAGTTGTGATTGTAACCCAAGAGTACTGTAGACTCATTCCCCCTGCCTTGGGGTTTGGGGCAGCGCCCTAGAAAAAGGGTTCGAGGGCAGTGCCCCTGAGAAAACGGGGGTTCCGGGGCGAAGTCCCCGAAATTTTTTTTTTGGGATGTGTGTTGGCCAACAGTATTACGGACCCATGGTATTGGGTTAACCCTAGAATTTTCCCATTGTATTTCCCCTATAAAAGAAAGCATTGTAAATCGACTGTGTATTGTATTGGAAGAGAGACTATGAGAGCGTGAAGAGGAAGTGCAATGGTTTTGCTGCAGGGTGTATCCCTTCATCTTTCTGAACTGTAATAAAAGGACTAGAAAATTTCTTTGTGGACGTAGCCCATCGTTTTGGTGAACCACGTTATATCTGTGTCTCTCTGTAATGTTTTAATGTGTTTTGCATCTTGTTTATTAATTTAAGTGTATATCTGTTATTGCTCTGCGGTCCTGTTTTCTAACAATTGGTATTAGAGCCAAAAGGTCTATTTGGTTGGTAAACTCACAGGAAAGAAGGGTTCCTGGTTCGAGTGGGAGCAATGGCAGAAGAAGGAAAGTTTAGGGTCGAGAAATTTAACGGCCAAAACTATCAGTTATGGAAGATGCAAATGGAGGACTATCTGTACCAGAAGGATCTGTACTTGTCGTTGGGTGGAAAAGCAAAACAGCCGGTGGCTATGAAGGATGAAGAATGGGAGGTTCTTGACAGAAAGGCACTGGGAACAATACGGTTGTGCCTGGCTTCGTCGATGACCTTCAATATTTCGAAAGAAAAAACAACAGAGGGTGTGATGAGCGCATTGAGTAAGCTCTATGAAAAACCCTCGGCTTCTAACAAGGTATTTTTAATGAAGCGTTTATTTAATATGAAGATGTCGAAAGGTGGATCTGTTGCTGACCATTTAAATGAGTTTAATACACTTACCAGTCAGTTAAGTTCTGTAAAAGTGAACTTTGATGATGAGGTTAGGGCTCTTCTAATCTTGTGCTCATTGCCAGAAAGCTGGAATAGCTTGGTCATGGCTGTAAGTAACTCTATACCTAGTTCAAACACTCTTAAGTTTGATGATGTTGTTGGTGTTATTCTTAGCGTGGAAATGCGAAGAAAAATCATAGGTGAGACATCAGGTAATGCATTGACCATGGAGAGCAGAGGGAGACAAAACGAGAGAGGAAGGAGCCTAGGAAAACATGGCAAGTCTAAAAAGGGAAGATCTAAGTCCATATTCGGAAAAATAGAGTGTTGGAACTGTGGTAAGAAAGGACACCTAAAGAAAGACTACAGAGCACCAAAGAAGAAAGGTGAGAGGCAGCAAGAGACTACCCAGGAAGCTAATGTAGCAGGTGATGTGTTACAAGATGCTTTGATTCTTGAATTAGATAATACTAGTTATTACTGGGTAGTAGATTCAGGGGTTTCATGTCATGCTACATCCCATAGGAAATTCTTTTATGATTACTTTCAAGGTGATTTTGGGCATGTGTTATTGGGGGATGATGAACCATGTAAAATTGTTGGAAAGGGTAAGGTATGGATTAAGCTAAATAATGGACATGATTGGTTGCTAAAGGATGTAAGGCACATTCCTGCTATGAAAAGAAATATGATCTCAACAGGGCAGTTGGGAGATGGCGGCTGCTTGTCTACGTTTGGAGAAACGTGGTGGAAGGTCACTAAAGGATCAATGGTAATTGCAAAAGGAGATAGGATAGGTACGTTATATTTATGTCCTCATAATACTGATTATTCTATTTTTGTAGCTTCCACATAAATAGGTGTAGCGTTGTGGCATCATAGGCTTGGCCACATGAGTGAGAAGGGGATGCAGATTCTCCACTCAAGGAAACTACTTCCAGATCTGAAGCAGGTAAGTTTGGAATTTTGTGAGAACTGTGTTTATGGAAAACAGAAGAGAGTTAGATTTCTCAAGATTGGGAAACAAAAGAAGAGTGAAAAGTTAGAGCTTGTCCATACAGATGTATGGGGACCAGCTCAGGTACAATCTCTTGGTGGCTCTCATTATTATGTTACTTTTATTGATGATGCAACTAGAAAAAAATGGGTTTATTGCATTAGACAGAAATCTGTTGTGTTTGATACTTTTAAGAAGTGGAAAGCTTTGGCTAAGAGTGAGACAAGAAAAAGGTTGAAATTTCTCAGATCTGATAATGGAGGCGAGTACTCCAGCAAGGAGTTTGACATTTATTGTTCAGACATTTGGGATTCGCAGAGAGAAGATAGTCTCTAGAACACCCCAAGAAAATGGCGTGTCAGAAAGGATGAACAGGACGATCATGGAGTGTGCAAGGTGTATGAGATTGCATGCAGGGTTGCCCTTACAGTTTTGGGCTGATGCTGTAAACACTGTTGTTTATTTAATAAACAGAGGGCCTTCAAGCGCTTTGGATGGTGGCATTCCAGAGGAGGCATGGATAGGTAAACAGGTAAAATACTCATTTATGAGAAATTTTGGTTATGAAACATTTGTCCATATTGATAAAGATGATAGAAAAAAGCTTGAGGCTAAATCCAAGAAATGTACCTTTATTGGATGTGGGGTTGATGATTTTGGTTATCGCTTATGGGATCTTAAAAATTGCAAAATCATTAGGAGTAGAGATGTAGTATTCAATGAAAAGGTCATGTACAAATATCAGTTGCAGGGAAAGAAAGAAGAAAAGGAAAACACAGAGCACACAGTGCTTGATGAAATCAAAGAAAATGAAGTTCCAAAAGCACCAGAAAATCAAGAGCAGCAGCAGGTACCTAAAACTCCTGCAACTGTAAGAAAGTCTACCAAGTTAAGTAGACCCCCTAAATGATTCTCTCCTTCACTGTATTATTTATTGATGACTGATTCCGGTGAACCAGAATGTTTTGAAGAAGCAATGCAGGTAGAAACTAGAAAGAAGTGGCAGCAAGGCATGGATGAGGAGATGGACTCATTGGTAAGAAACCAGACTTGGGATTTGGTTAAGTTGCCTGCAGAAAAAAGGGTATTGCAGAATAAATGGGTTTACAAGTTGAAGGAAGAAGATGGAGGAAAGAAGCGATACAAGGCTAGACTTGTTGTAAAGGGGTTTGCACAAAAGAAAGGTATAGACTTTGATGAAATGTTTTCTCCTGTTGTTAAAATGACTTCAATTATAACTATTTTAAGTCTAGTGGCGGTAGAAGATTTGCATCTTGAACAATTAGATGTAAAAATGACCTTTCTCCATGGGGATTTGGAGGAAGAGATTTATATGCAGTAGCCACAAGGGTATGAGGTCAAAGGGAAGGATAATTTGGTTTGCAGGTTGAAGAAGAGCTTGTATGGCCTGAAGCAAGCTCCAAGGCAGTGGTATTTAAAATTTGATAAGTTTATGACAGAACAAGGTTATGATAGATGTCATTATGACCACTGTGTTTATTTCAAGAGGCTAGATAACGGAAGATATATTATCTTGTTATTGTATGTGGATGACATGCTTGTTGCAGGGTCTAACATACAAGATATAAATGTGCTCAAAAGAAAACTAGCTAAATCATTTGCGATGAAGGATTTGGGTGCTGCAAAGCAAATCCTTGGTATGAGAATAACAAGAGACAGGAAAAATCACAAATTGACATTGTCTCAACGTGAGTACATAGAAAAGGTGTTGCAGAGGTTTAGAATGCAGAATGCAAAACCAGTCAGCACACCTTTGGCAAACCATTTCAAACTAAGCAAGCATATGTGTCCAGAGACACTGGAAGAGATAGATTACATGTCCAAGATTCCCTATTCATCAGCAGTTGGGAGCTTGATGTATGCCATGGTGTGCACAAGACCAGATATTGCACATGTAGTGGGAGTTGTGAGCAGGTATATGAATAATCCAGGTAAAGAGCATTGGAAAGCAGTACAGTGGATTCTCAGGTATTTGAGAGGTACCATTTCTCATGCATTATGTTTTGGAGGTTCAGACATTGTTCTACAGGGATATGTTGATGCAGATATGGCTGGTGATAAAGACAGCAGGAGGAGCACCACAGGGTATGTGTTCACTGTAGGTGGAACAATAGTAAGTTGGATTTCAAAACTGCAATATGTTGTTGCACTTTCAACAATGGAAGCAGAGTATGTTGCTGCTACAAAGGCTAGTAAGGAGATGATTTGGTTGCAGAGGTTCATGGAAGAATTGGGTAAGAAACATGAGAATAGTAGGATGTGTAGTGACAAACAAAGTGCCATTCATCTTGCAAAGAACTCAGCTTTTCATTCGAGGGCTAAACATATACAACTCAAGTACCACTTCATAAGATCTATTCTAGATAAAGAACTGTTAAAAATGGAAAAGATTCACACTAACCAAAATCCTGCAGACAAAGGGAGTAACCAGAGATAAACTGAGTTCCTACTCGGTTTCTGTTGGCCTTAAAGCATGAAGGTGAAAAGAAGAAATTTGCCAAGTTCAAGGTCCAGAACATAGTCCAGCAAGTGAAGTAGCAGTGGAGTTGCTGTGATTAGTCTCCAAGTGGGAGATTGTTGGTTGTGGAGCCTAATCTTCTATATCCAGAGATATTATTCAGTTGTGATTGTAACCTAGGAGTACTGTACACTCGTTTCCCCTGCCTTGGGGTTTGGGGCAATGCCTCGAAAAAGGGGGTTCAGGGGCAGAGCCCCCGAATTTGTTTTTTGGGATGTGTGTTGGCCAATAGTATTGCGGACCCATGGTATTGGGTTAACCCTAGAATTTTCCCATTGTATTTCACCTATAAAAGAAAGCATTGTAAATCGACTATGTATTGTATTGGAAGAGAGACTGTGAGAGCGCGAAGAGGAAGTGCAACAGTTTTGTTGTAGGGTGTATCCCTTCATCTTTCTGGACTGTAATAAAAGGACTGGCAAATTTCTTTGTGGATGTAGCCCATCGTTTGGGTGAACCATGCTATATATGTGTCTCTCTATAATGTTTTAATGTGTTTTGCATCTTGTTTATTAATTTAACTATATATCTGTTGTTGCTTCGCGGTCCTATTTTCTAACAAATTGGTGCAACCTATGCAACAACTCTTTTCATATGGAGTTGGTGTAGTCTATTTCCAATGGCCTGCATGTTCAACTTCCTCCAAATATTTTGTACAACTCCTTCAATAGTCTCCAACATCAACCTCTACTCCTATGTCCATCATTGATATGTTCCTAGAAGGAGAAGTTGGTGGTAACATCATAAGGGAAAGAAACAATCTCAAGCTCCTCATATGCATTGTTGTGTACACTTATTTTTCCAGGGTGTTTATACAATATGCTAGGTATACATATATGTTGTAGAGGAAATTTTTTATATGGATAGGGGTTAAGAGGCCATCAACATACTAGGGTTGAAAGATAGATGCGTATAGTTCTGCAAGTAAATGTAAATAAGGTTCAGATATCAGATAGGTTCATACCTTAGTCAAATGAAGGTTGATCCAAGCATCCCTTCAATCCTCCTCTTGTTCCTCTTTCTCCAAGAGACATGCAAAACAAAATTAACCTTCCTCAAACCAATATGACCACATGTAAAGCAATGATAATCAAAGCAATATGAAACCCTAATCTAATTAACATAAACATATTATCATAAACATAGATTCAATATACAGTACACATTGATTTGGAAATGGAAGAGCATCAAATATCTATTAATCATGGAAGTGTTAGATTTTAACATTAAGCTAGCATAACATTAGGATCTTTAACTGAGAGAAACACAAGCACACCAATCAAACACAAGAGACAATGAACACAGCGTTTTTCCTTAGGGAAACCATAAATGGAGAAAACTCGGCAACTTCCTTAGAGATAGAATCAACACCAAAAGTGAAACCCAAAAAACAATAAGATGATCTCCCGACAGTAGTAACCTCTTTCTTCCTTGCCCTAGTGTCTTTCTCTTCCTCAGCTATGCACTACAAATGAGTGTGTGATAAATAGAGAGGCTATATATCTATTTATACTAATTCTTGACTTGACTAAACCCAACTAGGGCCGACTTCAGTAGGTGAGTCTAATAACCCTGGTGCCTCGGAACTGCGAGGACTTTAACCCTTAAACAATAGGAGGGTTACCCACCTTGACTTGACATGAATTATTTACATTATAGAAACTTTCTGATAGGAACATCGGGGCATGACATGAATCAAGTACATTACAAATACATCCCGGAATAAACATCGGGTTACAATACATAAGAAATACAAGTGAATACATTCCGAAGTTACAATTACATCAACACTCCCTCTTAACTAGGAAGGTATTCTCTCGACACAATTTATCAGCACAAGTCTTCTTCTCTGTATCATCTTGATCATCATCGAGTCCTCGTCATCTTCACCTTCAAGTCATCTCTATCTTTAAGTCACCTTCATCTTCAATTCATCTTCATCTGGATATGGATCATCACTCGATCTGGATCATCATCACTGGATCTAGATCATTCCTTGATTTGGATCGTCTCTAGAGCATCATCTCTGGATTTGTATCATCCCTCGATCTGGATCATCTCTATTGGATCATCATCACTGGATCATCACAGGTGCTATCTCATGATTCTTCTCGTCATAGGAAGTTCTACAGAGCCATCCCTTTTTCATGCTGGTTGTAGGCCTAGCCTTCATGTAGGTCTTCTTCCAGCACTTATATCTGATCATGTAGGAACCAATCCTATAATCATATCAGAAAGGCATGCCCAACACTCACATATGACCATGTGGGAATACCTCCCACAACCCTGTCAGAAAGGCCCAACACTCACATCCATCAACCAATGTTGAAAAGGCTCAGCACTTACACTCGACCATGCAAGAAACCAATCCTCCATGCTGAAAGGCTCTGCACTTACATTTGACAACTAATGTCAGAAAGGCTCAACACTTATATTTGACCATGCAAGGAACCAATCCTTCATGTCGAAAGGGCTTTGCACTTACATCTGACAACCAATGTTAGAAGGGATCTGCACTCACATATGATCTTGTAGGAACCAATCCTACAGTCACATCAGAATGGCCCTCAGTCCTAGATGGAGCTTTCCTAGTAACTGACTAGGTGCCTCCATTCCAAGAATGGAATTCAGCACTTATATCTGATCATGTAGGAACCAATCCTACAGTCACATAAGAATGGCTCAGCACTCATATATGACATGGAAGGAACCAATCCTCTCACCACGATAGAATGGTTCAGCACTTACATCTGACCATGGAAGGAACCAATCCTCTCACCATGTCAGAATGGCTCCGGGTCTCATCATTTCCCCTTGGAGGAAACCTCGATCTGAAGAACACCAAGCTTCTCCCTGAAGTACTCAAACTTCACCCTAGCCAATGGCTTCATCAACACATCAGCTATATGTTCCTCTGTTGCAACATACTGGAGCTTCACTGCTCCCCTCTGCACCATATCCCTGATATAGTGATACTTGATCTTGATATGCTTTGACTTGTCATGGAACACTAGATTCTCTGACAACTTCATGCAACTCTGGTTGTCACAATGTATACAAGTAGCATCCATCTGGAGATCAAATAAATCAGATAGTAGCTTCCTCAGCCATACTGCCTCACAACTAGCTGAATAAGCTGCGACATACTCTTCTTCAGCTGTACTCAGTGCCACACACGATTGCTTCCTGCTAAACCAAGAGATCACACTTGATCCCATACTAAATCAACACCCTAAAGTGCTCTTCCTATCAATGGCACTACCTGCCCAATCTGAATCAACATAACCCTCCAGGTTAATCTTTTGATTCGCCTTGTACTTGAGCCCATAATCAATTGTACCCCTCAGGTACCTCAGAATATGCTTTGCAGCAATCAAGTGAACATGTCTCGGATCTGTCAAGAATTGGCTCAATATGTTCATAGCAAAGAAAATATCTGGTCTCATGTTCGTCAGGTACATCAAGGACCTAATCATCTAACGATACATCGTAGCATCAACCACTTTTGATGAAGCATCACTCAATAGCTTCAGGTTCGATGCCATAGGTGTGGTCATGGCCTTGTAGTCCATCATCCCAAACCTCTTCAGGATCTCTATTGCATACTTCCCTTATCCGAGGGAGATTCCATCCGCATTCTGCCACACCTCCATGCCTAGAAAATAATACGTCATACCCAAGTCCTTCATTTCGAACTCGGCCGCAAGCTTTCTCTTCATATCAGCAATCAACCCATCCATACCTGTTACAAACAGATCATCTACATATAGTAGGAGCATCACTAGGTTGCCATCTTCAACCTTGTAGTAAATATTGGAATCTGATTTACTCTTGGTAAAGCCCAAACTGGATAGAAAGTTGTCAATTCTATCGTACGATGTCCTGGGTACCTGTTTCAAACCATACATGGCTTTCTTCAATCTATACACATGAGACTCCCTATCATGTGTCTCAAAACCAAGTGGTTGTTCTACATACACTTCCTCTTCCACTACACCATTCAAGAAAGCAGTCTTGACATCCATTTGGTGTATCTTCCATTTCATCACTGCAGCCAAAGCAAGTACCGATCTGATGGAAGTGTATCTAGCCACAGGTGCAAAGGTTTCTTCATAATCTATTCCTTCTTTCTGTGAGAAACCAGGAGCCATGAATCTTGCCTTATATTTCTCTATGCTACCATCTGCAGCATGTTTGATCTTGTAGATCCATTTGGAAGTTACAACTGACTTCCCTTTTGGTCTTGGGACAACATCCCAAACATCGTTCTTCATGATTGATTGATACTCTTCGATCATAGCATCCTTCCATTCTTTCCATTCTGCCACTTCTTCATAATTGGAAGGTTCTTTATTGATAACATCACATAATAAAGCTACATATCCAGAGTAGGATCTGGTTCTCTTTCTTTCTTTGTTATTCTCTTCAGGAGCCCCATATCTTTCCGCACCTTGGATAGCTTCTCGTACCCAAGAAGGTTTCCTCTTGTGAGGATTCTTTTCCTGAGGTGGATCTACAGGTCTTTGTGGTTCTTCAAATTCTCGATCTTCTTCTTGAGTTTCTTCGTTCATGGTTGTATCATGAATTCTGGGTGCTTCTGCTTCTTCAGGTTCTTCAGCAGGTCTCTTTCTGGATTTGTTGTAAGATGTGTCTTCATCAAATGTCACATCCCTGCTGATGTCGATCTTCTTGAATCCTGGGAAATATATTCTGTAAGCCTTCGAGCTTTCAGAGTATCCCACTAATATACCCTTCTTTCCTGAAGGATCTAATTTTGTCCTCTTCTCTTTTGGAATGTGTATGTAGACAGGACAACCGAATATTCTGAGATGGATGACTTCTGGTTTCTTGTCGAAGAAGACTTCTTCATGAGTCTTGTTCTTGAGTACTCTGTGTGGAGTACGGTTCTGTACATACACCACTTTTCTGGTAGCTTCTGCCAATAGACGCATGGGAAGATCCTGATCATGAAACATTGCTCTTGCAACTTCCATGATAGTTCTATTCTTTCTTTCTGCAACCCCATTCTGTTGTGGATTATAAGGAGTGGATAACTCCCTCTTAATCCCTGATTCCTTGCATCAGTCTTTGAATTCATTTGATGTGAATTCTCCGCCATTATCTAATCGAAAGGTCTTGATCTTCTTTTCTGTGTGGTTCTCAATCAAGGCTTTGAATTCCTTGAACTTGCTGAAAACTTCATCTTTGTTTTTCAAGAAGTAAATCCATGTCTTCCTATAAAAGTCATCAATGAAAGAAACATAGTATACATACTCACTTAGTGAACTTGATGACATTGGTCTGCATACATCGGAGTGGATGATTTCTAAGATTCCTTTTGCCTTGCTCTCGCTACTTGGAAATGTCTTCTTTGTATTCTTTCCTTACACACATCCTTTGCAGACCCCTTCATGTTTTGCTTGAATTTCTGGAAGACCTTCAACAACTTTGCTTGCAAGTGGTAGTGCTCTGTAATGCACATGTGCAAGTCTTCTGTGCAAAATCTCATTTGGTGCTACTGTGTCATGGAACAAAGCTTGTTCTAGATGGCCCTTCAATTTGTATAATCCTCCTTCTTGTTCTCCAATTACTATTGCATTGCCAATAGTCTTTCTTCTTGGCCACATGAGGACTTTGCCATCTACAAATGCAACCCTCATGCCTTTTGCATCCAGTGCCGATACGGAGAGAAGATTCTTCGTTAGTCCTGGTACAAACAAGACATCCTTCATTTTCATAGACTTTCCAGAGTCTAACTTGTAGGAGTATTCACCACTACCTTTTATGGGATATTGGTAGTCATCCCTAAGTTTCACCTTATGGGGTGAATTATGTTCGGATAGTTTCTCAAAGGATTCCTTGAAACCTGTCATGTGTTTGGAAGCCCCACTATCAATAAGCCAATCTTTGCTTCCATGAGTGACAGTTCCTGTGAGAGCAGAGATCAAAACATATTCTTCTTTACTTGAAGAGTCTTCACTTTCTTGTTTTACTCTCTTCCTGGGAGGATCATCATCCTCAGCAGTGTGAGCATGATGTATTCTTTTGGAGTTCTTCTTCTTCTTGGATCCATTCTTATTTATGGGACAATTTCTAGCAAAGTGTCCTATTTCATCGCATGTATAACATCTGAGTTTGGATGGATCCCTTCTTACAGGATAATTTTCTGATGAGAATGCTTACCTTGGTGATGATGATTTTCCCTTCTTCCTTTCCTGGAGTGTACCATGAGAGCTTGATCTTCACTTCCCATCTTTTCTTCTCGAGCTGTTATCCAAGCTTCTTCTTGAGAAAATTCTTCCCACAATCTACTGAACTTGACTAACTTATTCCTAGCACAGATTCCTTGGATGAAAGAATCCCATGACCTAGGGAGGCCATTCAAGGTTGTCATCACTATTTCTACATTCTCCACTTCTTCATCTACTGGTTCCAACTGTTCTTTGATCTGGGAGACCCTTGTGAAGTATGACTGGATGGTCTCCTCATTCTGGATCTTTACATTCTTCAACTGGTTCCTTAGAGTCATCTTCCGATAGATGTTCTTACCTTCAAACAGTTTGGTTTGGGCATCAAACATGGATTTAGGTGTCTTAAGGGAGGACACCTGTGGTAAGAGGCGATCCTTGATTGAATCAGCAATGATCCTCTTTTCCATAACCAATTTCTTCTTATGTAAGGCCTTGGCCTCATCTCCCTCTGGAACTGGAACCTCCTCACTGATATAGGAGTCCAACTCATTTTCTTCCAGGACCAGGGAGATCCTATACTTCCAGGCCCGGAAGTTATCAGCTCCCTCAAGCTTTTCGTCAAGCTTGGTATGATGAGACATCTTAACTGAGAACCTCAAATGGAAATACAAAAGATTTAGATCTTACCAGGTCAAGAGCAGATTAGGGTATGGCAGTGTTGGTTTATGAGCATATTAGGGTTTTTCTTTTCCGAAGTTCTGTCCAACCAAATGCTTTGAATTTGAACCCTAACTTCAATTTTGGGGAGGAGATCAATCTAGGCCTGGGCTCACTGAAAAATTCCACTTCTGTGAAAAGCCCTAATTTTCGGTAGTAGTGTTGGGTCCAAAACTGAAAAACCTTAGAATTGGATTCTGCTTCGACAGAAATATGCACCCTAGGGAGGAGAGTTATTCCAACCTTCTTTTGTTGAAAATATATGGAGAGAGATCCACAAATTAGGAAGCCCTAGTTCCCGCAGCTGCACAGTGTCTTCTTCTCAGGTTAGCTCTGATAGCATGTTAGATTTTAACATGAAGCTAGCATAACACTAGGATCTTTAACTGAGAGAACAACAAGCACAACAATAAAACACAAGATACAATGAACACAATGTTTTTCCTCGGGGAAACCATAAATGGAGAAAACCCCGCAACTTGCTCAGAGATAGAATCAACACCAAAAGTGAAACCCAAAAAACAGTAAGATGATCTCCCGACAGCAGTAACCTCTTTCTTCCTTGCCCTAGTGTCTTTCTCTTCCTCAGCTATGCGCTACAACTGAGTGTGGATGAGTGTGTGATAAATAGAGAGGCTAGTTCTCTATTTATACTAATTCTCGACTTGACTAAACCCAACTAGGGCTGACTTCACTAGGTGAGTCTAATAAACCTAGTGCCCCGAAGCTGTAGGGACTTTAACCCTTAGACAATAGGAGGGTTACCCACCTTGACTTGACATGACTTGTTTACATTATAGAAACTTCTCGATAGGAACATCGGGGCATGAAATGACTCAAGTACATTACAAATACATCCCGGAATAAACATCGGGTTACAATACATAAGAAATACAAGTGAATACATTTCAAAGTTACAATTACATCAACAGGAAGAAGTACAAAGATTACCTTCTCCTCAAGATATGCACCTCATGGAACCTTGATCTAGTTCTTATGATTCTCTTCTCTAAGGAACTCAGCCTCCAAACTCTGCAACACAAGGAGATGAAATATAGGGCAAAGGTAGGGGTGATGAGAGCCCCAATTCCTCTAGCATAACAATGCAAAGGTTCAAGTCCCCCCCCATGGACCCTTATCCCTCTCTTATATCATTTTCTAAAGATTTAGGGGCGAGGAAAAAGTAGTTACAACCGAAGGAGTCAGTTGCATAACCACCAAAACTACCCAAAATTTGAGAAACGTTCATTTTTTAACATGTATAGGACAAAGTCGTGGGTTGCAGTGACAACAGTTGCAAATGCAAAGCCAAAATCACGGGATGCATTAATAAGAGTTGCAAGTATAAGATGAATTCACGGGTTCAAATTCATAAGAATCATGAATATCATAGGGTAACCGCAGGTCAAACTTAGGACAAGTCACGGATACAAAAATATAACCACGGGTACCATGAAGGAAAAGTCGAGGTTACAACAAAAAATATCATTTTTAGGGTACTTTTGAGCATTTTCAGGATTTGGAGTATATTCAAAGTTTTTCCTGGCTTAGATACTTTTCCAACGGTCTAGAGAAGATATTAAATGGAGCTGCAAAACTCCAGATATGGCTCCTCCAATCTAGGTGTTTTTTGAGTGACTTTAATGAAGTGTTGACATGCGACGAAATCATGGGAAAGTGGTCACATGAAGAGATTTGTCATTTTGGGATATAACAGATTCCCCTTAATGTGTGAGGTTAGAGGGGAAGACAATATCTGAAATACATTATAAAAGGAAACAACTGAGTCATGGAGAGAGTAGAGAATCCAAGATCGTAGGCTCGAACAGAGGTACCTGAAAGAGAGATAAATGTCAGAAAAAATTGATCTCTGGGACATACAAGCCCATATACAAATAATCTCCATAAAGATACAAGAAGATCCAACATGTTCATAACTGATGTAACTATCATGATCACACAATATGCAAAAATGTGCCATATAAAATATAAAGGAGTCATGACCACAAGTGAACAAGGTGGATCCATGCTCAATACTCGATCATAGCCACAAGAATACAAGGTGGATCTATGTCTTAGAAAATGCCATATGAAGTGTGACAAGGTCTTGCGCAACTCGGGAAATAACAAGAGATGACGATGGTATTGTTGGCCCAAGGTCTTCAATCCAAACCGCCCAAAGGTATGAACCCTAACCATGCAAATAAAGGAGCTGAAGTCAAACATGGAGGAAACCGTTTGATTATCGGTAATTGATGATGACCGTTAACAAACACGAGGGAAACCACCATTAATGAAAAAGGTCCCCAAGGTACCTAGTACATTCTAACAAGTGTGAATACAAGGTCTTGAAGTCGAACACCTAAAGAATCCATCAAGTAGGAGAGATTGAGGTATTCCCACTACCTAATAGCGAGGGAAATTGCCACTAATGACTGCAATCCCCAAGGTAATGTCATAAAATTAAAATCTCATTCCCAGAGAAAGAGGTGTTGATGTCGATAGGAAGAAATTCGTTGGAAGGAAAGCATAAAGGAATCCTTCATCATCCAACACAAGGTAAGTCAAAGAATAATTGGATTCGGAACTGGAAAACGTTTTGGATCAAGGACAATCAAAGACATTATGTAGTGAATTGATATAGGGGAATGGCTGAGACAAAAGGTTAAGGAAACTACATAATGGTTGACAAAGTTTTATCCTTGAACAATGAGCATGAGATAAAACTAACTTAGGCAGCTTTTGACATGAAGGGACCAATGATGCAAATATGCAATGTTGGAGACATTGACAGATTCCCCATATAATTGGAAAAGAATCCAACTGGAGGAGTGAGAAACTCTGAATTGAGATAAGGTAAAATACTAGAACCCAACTGTTGATAGACTCAAAAGTGGTGCTTTGTTCAAAGAAACAAGACTTGATTCCATGATGGAAAATACATGTGAATGAACTTCCCCTTCCCTCTTTCTTGTAAAGGTTTGACGAGTCCAAGAAAGCAAACTCAGGACCTTCTTCATTTTTGACAAGCTCAAAGAAGAAGCAGAAGAATGCTTGATAAAGCACTGATTCATGGATTTTACGAGCCCGAATTAGTAGATGCTTGACGTTGTTTTCATAGTTTTGAGAGTCTGAAAACTCCAAAGAAGACTCTAGGGGGGAACTTTTTCATAAATTTAGTCTCCTAAGTCTGAAAAAGTATAAAACAATCCAAAGGAGAGCTCTCTTAGCCCAGGTGAACTAAGGTATGCCTTTTAGTAGTTAATCTGTAAGGTCCAAAAAAGGGTTAAACTATCACATGATCGATGCTCCTTCATAAGCGAGTAGAACGCTCTAGTTTTAATGAGTGTGAAGGAAAGCAAGATCATTCTGAAAGTTCCATTTATTTACGAGAATTGTACGGACAACAATAAACTCGATGCTTTGTTCTAGGGTTTAGAGAGCATGACAAAGACATAAAGAACGCTTAGAATATTTTTCATGTTCCAATGCATGAAAAAGAGAAAACTAAGCTTGAAAAGGTTCATTTTTCCATAAATTTAGTTCTCCATGCTCAGAAAAGAGATAACTTATACCTAAACATACCCTTCTAGATTTCGAAGAAAATAGAGTAGTCCTTTTTCGTAAGTAATCCACATGGTTCAGAAAAGCGATAACCTACTACCGATGTGGATGATTGTTCAATTTACCTTAACAAGTTTGAACAAACAAGTTAAATCAACAATCTAGTCAATTTTAAGGAGTCAGATCAGAGCTTAAAGATAACTCCATATATTTCCTGTGAAGTTTTAACGAGTCCAGAAAAGTCAACTCATAGCCTCCTTACTATTTTTAACGAGCTTGTAGGAGAGCACAAAGAATTCTCTAAATGCGAGGAGACGAGTGCCAAAGACAGGAGAAACTAGTTCCAAGTGCAAGGAACAAACCTAAGCATAATGCAAGGAACATGAGCAAGATAAAGACACTCAGGGAACGTTTCCTAAAGGTAAATGGTGTCAATTGGTACTGGAAAAATGATACAAAGTTGAGCGGTGATGAGAGCAAAGATGTGGGCTTATATAACGAGCTAAAAGCATGGAAGCCAACATCAGGCTCAAAAGCGCGAGCGAGATACATGCAAATGCAATTACATATTGAAAAACAAGGAGAGGCTAGTAAATAGTTGTGGATCCAACTATAAATCCTGTCTCCAAGAAAGAACAACATCGGGATCATATTCAAAAGAAAAGATACAATGCAGGTCACTTTGGCAGAAACCCATGAAACTTTGTTATCTTCTAGAAAAGGCGTAGTCAAGGAAGAATCGACCGAAGAGGACTCTATAGTGCCAAGAACCGAGGATTTTTAACCAATAAGATCAACCTCTAAAGAAAAGAAAAAATCAACAGGGGAGATAGAGTCTGTAGAGACAAACTAAGTATCACAGGAACTGAAAATTCTAGAAGAAAAATCAAACTCATCAGGATCACTGACTTGTTGTTCGAAGGGAGAGTCCAAAGAATCAACAAGACCAACATAAGAATATCGATCAATGGAAAGATCAAGATTATCAAGCAAATCAGGGTTAGACTCATTCACAACTAAATCAACATCCATAAGAAGGTCATACTGTATAAAAAACTCAAGGAAGACTTTGTCAAAAGGAAGTATACCATCCCAGATAGGACACATGTCTAGACATTCAAATGGATCAACAGAGTGGAGAGCAGGCTCCATAGTCTACGAAGGATGGATGATCTAGTCAATTGTTGGGATCGAGTTCTGATAAGGTAATAATGAACACGGAGGCTTCTTCTTAGTAGCAACTAGATGTGAGGGATATGAGACCACATAGCTCACCCGTGGTGAGGCGGTGTCTATCAAGACACTGGGAATCAATAAAGGAAATATTTGGTCTCTAGTTGGGTTAGGAGAGGGATCAAGAAAACCCAACTGATCGATAGTGACAATGTCTTTGTTATGATTAAAGTACAGCACACGAAGGAACGTTGAAACCATAGCCTGCATGGCATAAACATAATCACGCCCAAGGAGCATATTGAAGTCCAAGGGGTCTTCTATAACCATGAAATCAAATAAGACGGTCTTCCCACCCAAATTAATAGGTGTTTGAGCAAGAATTCCCAAAGTTGTACTAGTTATTCTATTGAAAACCAGTGACTGACTATTAGCCGACATAAAGCTGGGAGATCACATGCCTTGCCAAACACGTGTAGATAAAATACCAATTGAGGCTCCTTCATCAACAACACAATGAGTAATCATGTAATGTCAAACTTTGAGCTTTATCTGGAAAGGTACAACAGAAGGAAGGCACGGCTCAACTAGGCTATCCCAATCTAAGGAAGCAATCTGAGAGCTTGGTGGGGGTTCATTTGAAGCAAGGTTAGTGCCCCCTTGTACAGATTGTTCTGAATTGGCAGTAAAGAAAACATGAATAACAGGAGATTCACTCTCCAAAGTTAGAGTGGGATTGATCGAATATGGCATCAACTCAATTGCTTGATGGAAATCGCTCTCTAAAGGGAGAGTGGGATTGATCGAAGACGACATCAGTGTTAGTTTTTCTTAATATTTGATTAGATTATCTACGATATTTATCTGAAAGAATAACAAGTACAACAAAATGCATAAAATGTAAAAGATACACAAGAAAAACATTTTTCATCAGGGAAACCATAAAGGAAAAAGCCCCGTAAACTGCTTCAGAATAGTAAGATAATCAAAAGCAGTAATAAGAAATGTCCAACATCTATCTTTCTCTACTCCTCTAACTCTATATCTCTCTCATGCACCTTAGAGAGTATGTGAGGTGTGTATAAATGAGGGAGAGCACCTCCCTATTTATAACCTTTCAAGTCACTCACCAAATATAAGACTCAAGCCTACATGCCATCTCACATGGGGCCCACTTCTCCTAGAGAGACCACAATTACATATTACATGATGTTACAGTGGGGACTATTGGACCGACTTACAATGAAGGTTGTACCTCAAGATCTAGACACAATTTAGATATCCTGTAAAGGGGTAACACACATCCCCAATGGGGGTACAACAACATACAATGATAATATACATCAGAATATATTCTGAAGTTACAAATACATCAACACTCCCTCTTAACTAGGAATGTATTCTTTCTCGGCACAATCATCAACACATATGGTTAGGTATTCATCTCATCATCATCATCATGGAGTCATAAAGTATTCATCATAGATACTTCCATCATCTTCTTATAATTTTATCATCATCCCATACTATCTGTCATCAGAATTTTCTACAGTGCCAACACTTTTTCATGCTCGATGTAGGCCTATCCTCCATGTATTTCTTTATTGACAGATACAACCATTTTTCATGCTGGATGTAAGTATATAGTGCCAACCATTTTTCATGCTGGATGTAGGTCTCTATCTATAGATCCAACCCTTTTTCATGCTAGATGTAGGTCTACAGTACCATCCCTTTTTCATGCTGGATGCAGATCTCCATCTATAGAGCCATCCCTTTGTCATGTTGCATGTAGGTCTACAGTGCCAACCCTTTTTCATGCTGGATGCAGGCCTAGCCCTCTACCAGGTATTTATCATCTCTGCGAGCGCACCATCAAGTAGGTTAATCTCAGTACTTATTATATGCCTCTTGTAAAACCTGCAAGATCTCCCAGGACTGATTATATGCCACTATAAAACCTGAAGGAGCATCCCAGGACTGATTACATGCCTTGAAACACCTGTGTACCCTACTATTAAATCATCATCTTTAGATCATCTCATCGTCACATAGAGCAAATCCTAGATACACATAACACAACACTTACATCAACGGCCATGGGAGGCCCAGCTTGCCACCATGTCGGAAAGGCTCTCAACACTTGCATCAATGACCATGGGAGGCCTAGCTTGCCACCATGTTAGAAAGGCATATGTGTATCTACGTCTTTCAAACTCATCACGTCCCCTTGGAAGGAACCTCGATCTGAAGTACACCAAGATTCTCTATGAAGTAATCAAACTTCACTTTGGCCATTTCTAGCATAGAATCACATTAGGACTAATTACGTCCAAGGATCACCTGTGAGCTCCGCCAGGACTGATTACATTCGAGGACAACCTACAGGACTGATTATGTCTGAGAAACCTACGAGCTTCACCAATATTTTATGCTCAGACAATTTGTCTCACTGGCTATTCTAGAACTCATCACTCCCTCTTTCGAGAGATCTCGATCTGGAGCTTCACTGCTCCTCTCTTGGTTGTACTTAGCTCCATGTAGGACTGCATCCTGCCAAACTAGTAGCCCATACTAGATCTCAAACTGAAGAAGAAACCCAAGGTGCTCTTCTTCTCAGTGGTACTACCAATCTGAATCAACATAACCATGCATGTTAGTCTTCTGATTCATATCATACTTGAGCCCATACTCAATTGTACCCTTCCGGTACCTCACAGCATGCTTTGCAAACAGGTGAGTATGTCTTGGATCCATTAGGAACTGGCTCAGGCCGTTCATAACAAAGCATGTGTCTGGTATTGTATTCATTAGGCACAACAATGAACAAATTATCTGACAATACATCATGGCATCAATCATCTTTGATGAACCATCACTCAATAACTTCAGGTTCGATGCCATAGGTGTTGCCTTGGATTTGTAGTCCATCATCCTGAACCTATTCAAAATCTCAACTACATACTTCCCTTGTCCAAGGGATATTCCATCCACATTTTGCCACACCTCGATGCCTAGAAAGTAGTGCATCATACCCAATTCCTTCATATCAAACTCAACAACAAGTCTCCTTCTTGCATCTTTAATGAGTTTCTTTTTTCCTGTTAGGAACAGGTCATCGAAATATAACAGGAGCATCACTGGTGTTCCACCATCAACCTTGAAGCAAAGGTTGGAATCTTCTTTACTCTTAGTAAATCCTAGATCCATTAGTAATATGTCCATCCTGTCATACCATGTCGAACCTCAGGATCTTCTATAGTCACTCCCTCTGAAGTGGAGTATCATTCTCCCTCTGCCTTTCATACTCTATGTATTGAAACATTCTGTACTAGAGTGACAAGTAACTTCCTCCGATACTAATATTCTATGTATCCATCTAGGGTCACTGGATACCAATATCCTCTATCTTGAACCTTTTGAAAAGTTCTTCTTGCACCCATCTGTGAGCTTGTCATCCTCTATAGGATTTCATATTCAACCTTGTAGAAAAGGTTAAGGTATTCATCACTTTAGGTGATATTCAAGATCCTCATGTATGTGTTATCCCATGGGTTTCTTCTGAGCTTGTACAAGT
The DNA here is from genome assembly GCA_001517045.1 of Pseudotsuga menziesii. Taxonomy (NCBI): domain Eukaryota; kingdom Viridiplantae; phylum Streptophyta; class Pinopsida; order Pinales; family Pinaceae; genus Pseudotsuga; species Pseudotsuga menziesii. Next base: position 167,949 of record LPNX011226141.1, on the reverse strand, counting down.
CCTTCTTTAATTTGCACACATGAGTATGCATGTCATGTGTCTCAACTCCCAGTGGCTGCAAATGTCTCTTCGTAGTCTATGCCTTCTTTCTGTGAGAAGCATCGTGCTACGAATATTGCTTGGTATCCCATGATGTTTCCATCTATTGTATGTTGGGTCTTGTAGATCCATTTGGAAGACACTACGAAATTCCCTTCAGGTCTCAATACCGCATCCTAGACATCATTCTTCTTGAACTGGTGCTCTCCTTCCCTTTCTTCTTGGATACTTCTTCATAGTTGGAAGGCTCTGCATCAATGATGTCGCACAACAGTGTCACATAACTGGAGTGTGTCTAAGGCCTCTTTCTTTCTTTGAAAGTATCATCCTACTATTCTTCATCTTGGATTATTTCTTGTGCCCAAGGTGGTCTTCATCTCTTGAGGTGGAGCTATCGTTCTCTTTATATTCTTCTAAAGCTCTCTCTTTCGCCATGGCATCATTGACCTGGAAAGCTTCAGGTTCCTCTTCTGAACTGTCGTTACTTGTTCTTTGGCATGATCTACAATTCAAGTTAATTTGCATGATTAGAAACATATCATAATTTCCAAAACATATTAGTAGTGACAAATATATGTCACATAGACATGTGACTGTTTTAACCAATGCTACAACGTTCATCTATATCATGTATACATACAATAACTTCTAGATGCATTCTACTCTAATGTTATTAAGAGTGTGTACTACTCCTAATATTCCAACAAAGAGGTTTCAATCTAGATAAGTAGTAATGGAATGTAGTACAACAGCATTGACTTCTTACCCATCATGTGCAATTCAATAGTATAAATGAAAATACTCAAACATGCATAACATATCAACTGAATATAAACAAATGCATAACTAAACAATATCATGAAATGACAATTGAATACTCATATTTATTTGCTTCGTGGGTAGACTCCTTCTTGAGCCTTCAATTTCATCATCTTCTTCATTCATAACAACATCATTTCTTATCCAAATGGTAAGATGGATAAGAGGTTCTTCAAGAAGTGAGTCCTTCATATTCCTCATTGCTTGAGGGATCTTCTTTGACTCATGAGAGCTTGATCTTCAGTTTCTTCTCTTTTCTTATCATGAGTCAAGCTTCTTCTTGTGTTCACTCTTCCCAGAGTCTACTGAAGGTAATCACTTTCTTCTGGCACACATTCCTCGAATGAACGAATCCCATGATCTTGGGAGGCCATTCAAGGTGGTTATAACAATATCGTATTCTTCTTCGATTGCTTATTCATAGCATCGAATGCTTCCTTTTGGTGTCTTCAAGGATGACACATGAGGGATGAGATGATATTTAATAGAATTTGTAATGATTCTCTTGGCTCTAGCCTTAGCCTCATCTCCCTCTGGATCCTAGAAATTTCTTACTGAAATACTGATCCATGTCAATTTCTTCAAGGATCACGAAGGTCCTATACTTCCATACTTGAAATTTTTCAGCTTCACCAAGATTGTTATCAACCTAGTGTGATTAGTCATTTTGAAATGAGAACCTCAAATGTAAATAGCAAAAAATTTAGATCTTACCAATTTGAGGTGTCCGTCCTGGTTCTGGAGCTTCCTGATCTAGGGTTTGTTAGAGAAACCCTAAATTTCAAAACTTGGAATTTCAAACTTCTGATTGGATAGAAATATGGGCCTCTTCAAGGCGATCTGTCTAATGTACTCCTTTTTTGAAAATAGTGGAGGGAACCTCCCGGAGCAAGAAGCCCTAGTTTTCTAATTTCTTCTACATAAATGATTGATATTCATTTTGCTGTATCTCTGAAGGTTTGGATCCTTAAGGTTTGAAATTTATTATTGTGATAGACTGCTAAGTCTTCTTTCCAACCCCATAGGTTAGAGCATAAATGGATTCTCCAAGTGGTACTTATGTGTATTTTCCCAAGGTGTCTGTTTCTGGGACTGTTCAACATAGAGAAATTGTATGTATTTCCATGTGTTACTATTTCACATTATTGCTCTGAAACATATACCACCGAAACTACAATTCGTTCCCTACCTGGAACATTTTGCAAAATTTTGTTTGGACCTTCCTATCTTGAGATATAGAAAATCTCCCTAGGTCACCTGTTTATGACTGTATTCTAGAGGAGACTAGAACCCTTATTTGGAGGAACCATATCCCCTCCAATCTCACGTTATAGCAAAATTTTTAGGATTACTAAATTCAGTCTTCTAGGGTTTTCAGGCATGAAACCCTAATTTCCATTAGCTGCCATTGCAGCTGTATTTCGACTGTATAGTGAAACTTCTGTGATTCAAAAAATGATACCGCCAATAGATGCACCCAGTGAGATGAGTTATCCTATCCCTTCTTGCTTGATGATCTGTGGAGAGAACACCTTCAACTAGGAAGCCCTAGTTCCTGCAGCTACACAATGCCTTCTTTTAGAGAGGCTCTGATACCATGTTAGATTTTCTTAAGATATGATTAGATTATATAGGATATTTATCTAAAAGAATAATAAGTACAAAAAATGCATAAAATGTAAAAGATACACATGGCACAAAGATTTTTCATCGGGGAAACCATAAAGGAGAAAACCCAACAAACTTCTTCAGAATAGTAAGATGATCAAAAGTAGTAATAAGAAAGGTTAAGCATCTTTTTTTCTCTCCTCCTATGACTGTATCTCTCTCTCATGCGCCTTAGAGAGTATGTGAGGTGTGTATAAATGAGGGAGAGCGCCTCCATATTTATACCCTTTCAAGTCACTAACCAAATATAATACTCGAGCCTACATCTCATCTCACATGGGTCCCACTTCTCCTAGAGAGTCCACAATTACATATTACATGATGTTACAGTGGGGACTATTTCCCTGACTTACAATGGAGGTTGTACCTCAAGATATAGACACAATTTAGACATCCTATAAAGGGGTAACACACATCCCCAATGGGGGTACAACAACATACAATGCTAATATACATCAAAATATCTTCTGAAGTTACAAATACATCAACAATTAGTTCAATCACTTGGTAAAGGTCGCTCTCCGAAGGGATAGTGGGATCGACCAAAGATGATATTGGTTCAACCACTTGATAAACTGAAGGTTTAATAGGTTGTTTAGAAACTTTATACTGTTCAAGAATGGGATGTCCCTAGAACCAAACTCTTTGTACCTCTATGATAGTAGGGAACTAGTGGGTAAGGTGTTCACCCTCACAAAGTCTACAAGGAAAATTCGGCTTGCGTTTCGAACGAGTGGTTTTCTCAATAGTGTCAACATGACTAGTAGTGGCTAACTATTTTCCCCCAACATGACCACCAGAGTTTGGGTGACTACCCCCATCATGACCACCAAAGGTTGGGTGACTAGGTCAAACATGACCTGCAGAGGTTGGAAGGGTTCCACTAGCATGAACCGTAGAGGTTGAGTGGTTAGGATCAACATGCTCCATAGAGGTTGAGTGTGTGCCCCCAACATGACTAGCAAAGTCTTGGTGGTTTCTACCAGCATGTCCTATAGAGGCTGAGTGTTGAAGATCAACTTGAATTGCAAAGGTTGATTGCTTAGATCCAACATGACATGCAGAGGTTGGATAGGTGCCCCCAACATGACCTCCAACTACTAGGTGGTGAGGTTCAACTTGACCTACAGAGGTTGAACAAGTGCCTTCTTTCTTTTCAGTCTTATCCCTATTCTTCCTTCTTTTACTCCTTTTAGACTGCCGATTACTAGTATCAGAACTTTCATCACATGAGGTAGAAGGAGGAGGAGAGGAAGCTACATGTGAAGGGGAATCAATGTTTTGATTCCCTTGATATAAGGAGCTTACTTGAGAAGCATGAGGAGAATTCAGGACAGTTGGAGTTGAGAACAACCACACTGGTAGCCCTATGGTGAATCCAAGTAGATTCAAGGTGGCCATCAAAGGAACACCAACATTCCCAATGAGAGGAAAAGTACAAGGATCCCCTAACACGGGGGCTTCTTTGTTAGTGTCCGTAGGGGTGTTAGCCATAGTTTCAAACTTAACCAACAACTGAGGTAAATTGGTAACCAACAATACAAAGAGAACACCACTAGAAAAAGTCCTAAGAATCAATACTAGGAAAACAAAGGATGCCTTCCAAAGGAGAGTCTGGGATGATTAGGGCCCAAAACAAACCAATGAAGGTCAGAGAGTAGTTACTTGGCATCTCGTGATGATTTTTCTAGGTACAAGCGTTGGAATCACCCAACTTCCCTCCCAAATTGTCAACCAAGGTTACCTTCCAAGTCTACCATAGGAGAAATGGAAACAACCTTCCACTTCCACCCATGTAAGAGTCCTAAATGTCAAGATGCTAAGGCTACCAAAATCTCAAAGAAAGGTCAACAGAACAGTCGTAGGTCCAGTCGATGCACATGGGCAAGGTAGCTAATCCCGAAACTCAAGAAGTACTAGGCACCACATGGGGTTGGGAGGAGGTACTGGGTGAGTCCCCAAACATGCAATAACTATGGTGTATGCTCTACTAAGTAGAGCTGGGGTATCTCCAAATGATCAGTATCGCATGACCTTGTGCTTGACTCCTGTGTGAGAGGAGTTTTTCGGTATATTTCTCTAAGAAGTTGGATTTCCTAAAGACTGGACACTATGTTTGAGTTTGAAGTTTTGGGCAGTTAAGATATCCCTAACCCAAAACACTAGCATAAACTAGTGTGTGTCGTCCCTAGCAACAAACAGTTACTAATATATTTTAGATATTAAACGCTTATTTTAAAGGGTTGTTGATTACTCAAAGGCGTGGTAGAGGTGAAACCAATGGTGTTTTACTCAACAGTAGAAACAAAATGACTAAGCAAAATAGAACATGAAATGCAAAAGCAAACCTACTTCTCTTTCTTTTTCAAACTGAAAACTTGAAAGCCATGAAAGAAAAACTTATTTTTATTTTTTTCAAGAACAATGATATGCCATGCAATTTAGACTAAAACCCTAATCTATGTGCATACAAAGCAAATATATGTTCTTTTTAATTTTTTGTTATGAATGAAAAATTAAAACATCCTACAAATTAATGCATGCAAGTAATACAAACAAAAGCAAATAGACTACTGCCCTATATCCCACTAATAGGCCCTAGGATACCCTAAAGCCAGATATAACCTCGCTAAGAAGGGAGACTGCTAAAGGAAGACAAGCCAATCACTTTGGCATGAAAATACTAAGCAAAAATATTGACACAAGCAAGGACCAAAAAGCTCCAAGGTTCAGTATGGACCTGCAAACAGAGGTTGCACAACACCTTGCTCAACAAAGTCAAGCCAAAGAAGGAGGTGGGGGGGAAGTAACAAAACAAACCTAAAGGCTTGAAGAGGGATTTCAAAATAGATAAATACCACCAAAGAGAGGAAACACCAGTAGTTTACTTTATATATATTACTTCTATAACCCTTTGTATATGTTAAAGCTTAACCACAAACAGATCTTACTTTTATGATTGCAGAGTTGATCTTTGGCTATTTTTAGGCTTAATAATTAGATCAATCAATACAATATCCTAATATAACATGGTAAGTATAAACTGTAACTAATAATCATTATACAGGTTATTTGGGATTATTTTATGACATATATTAATGAGAATGATACTAACCTTAGTGTAATAATAATTGTTATTTGTAATATTTGGTATTTTATTTTAGAAATACATAGTTCAAACAATCAGTAATTGGTAATGTTTTGTATTTTATGTATAATAATATTTTTTTATTTACGATTTATATAAAAACAACTAAAATCCCTTATGCTAAGTAAAGTGATCAGGGACAGAGTTGATGAACTCTGCATGGACATAGTTCATCAACTCTGTCCACTTGGACAAAGTTCATGAATGAACATCTTCCTCATAATACATATGAAATAAAATTAAAATTAAAAAAACTACAATACCCTAATATAATGGTAAGTATAAACTGTAACCAATAAGCATTATACAGGTTATTTCTGATTCTTTTATGACAAAAATTAATGGGAATGATCATAACCTCAATTTTGGTAATAATTGCAATAATATTTGGAATTTTGCGTAATAATATTTTTTTCAACTCTGTCCATGTGAACAAAGTTGATCAACTCTATCCATGTGAATAGAGTAGATCAACTTTGTCAATGTGAATAGAGTAGATCAACTCTGTCCATTTGGATAGAGTTGATCAACTCTGTCCATTTCAACTATGTCCAAATGGACAGAGTTGATCAACTCTATTTAAATGGACAGAGTTCATCAACTCTTAATACCTATGAACTAGAATTAAAATTAAAAGAAATCTACACTACTAATTAACATATGCAAACTTTAAGATAAAAAATAACTATACAATAAAAAAAGACTACGACGAAAGACAAATTTAAACCATTAGCTACAACAAGCCATGAATCACTTGTTCAACGATCAACTCTGTCCATGGACAAATTTCATCAACTCATAATACCTATGAACTAGAATTAAAATTAAAATAACTCTACACTACTAATTAACATATGCAAACTTTAAGATAAAAAAGAACTATACAATAAAAAAAGACCACAACGAAAAACAAATTTAAACCATTAGCTACAACAAGCCATGAATCACTTGTTCAACATTCAAATAATAATAAAAAATTCAAACAAAATACCTGAAAAAAGAGATCAGAGCATGAACAGGCCATGAACAGAACACGAACACACCTCCACGAATAGACCTCCATGCCGAACAGACCTCCACACCGAACAGACCTCCACACCGAACAGAACTCCACGTCGAGAGAGTGTCAAATAGGTGGTAGGGTGGTAGGACTACAAGCGGAGGCGGGGACGACGGGTGACAAATCAGGTGGTGGGACAGGTGGCAGAACAAGCACGATGGGGTGGTGCGACATGCGGGAGGAAACCATCTATTGCAGGTGGAAACAGTGAAAATGATGCCGTAGTCAACCTTTTATGTCGAATAATTATTCGTCCGAACCATTGTTCGACCGAATAAACATTGACATGGTGGTAAAAATTACTGGCCAACTGTGCGTTCTATCAAATTAAATGGTTCATTGTTAAAAATTTTTTAGCCGAATAAAGGACCCATTATTTGGCCGAATAAATATAGTTATTTAGCCGAATAAAACCATTATTCGGCCTAATAAATATAGCTGTTCGGCCAAATAACATCCGCTATGTTGCTCGGGCACTTGATGCTCATGGAAGTGTTACCCAACTTCACATTTTCACCCATACATAAAATATTCTAATCTCTGTCTTGCGCGCCATCTTCCACTTGCATGGTGTCTTTGATCTTGCATAGCATCTGTGATGTTGCGCAACTACCTTATCCCAAAACCACCTGCAAGCATGCCCCCAACACAATATTATGGCTCGCCCTCGAGGCACATCAGCTAGACATTGAGTACTCATTGATCTTCTATTTGAAGTCATCGTACTGCTGAGTAATCGCCTTTACCTGTTGTTTAACCTTCTCATCATTCTACTGAGTTGATGTCAAGTCGTGTGCCAATGGGGGCTCCAACATATTCTTAGCAACCTCCTTTTTTCCTTCTTGCATGGCCTGCAGCACAACAACTTCCTTAATTGAAAGTTGCACTCCAAAATCTTGTAACTCATCTAACTGTTGACTACGCCTCTATTGTCTTTCCCTCACTTTCCCTACGCGCCGTTGCAACTCTTTTAGGTCTGCATACCTTGTAATCCGAGCAACTGGTGGCATTTCTCTCAATGTCGTCTTTAGTATTGCCAGCTACCCCTCTGCCTCCTGTTATATTTATCATTTAAGCAATATGATCTTAGGATATTATCTGAGAGAATAACATGCATAACAATAATCACAAGAGACAAGAGACACAAAGAATTTTCCTCAGGGAAACCATAAAGGAGAAAACCTTGCAACTTCCTCAGAGATAGAATGAGCACCAGTAACAAAAGCAAAACCAAAAAACATAAAGATGATCTCCGATAGCTGATCTCTCTCACTTGTGCCAGCACTTCCTCTCTCACTCATGCGCCTCAGTTGAGTGGGTGTGTATGATAAATAGAGAGGCTCACTCTCCATTTATACTAGTTTCTGACTTCACAATTACTTACCAGGGATGACTTATTTATGAGATTCTAATAAACCCAGTGCCCCTCAACTATGGGGAATTCCCCCCCCTGATCAACAAGGAGGATTATCCTCAGCTCAATTGTGGGTACTATTGCCCCGACTTACAACAGAGGGTTAATCTCATTGAATTTACATGACTTTATTATATTAATGACTCCCCAGATAGGAACATCGGGGTACAATGAAATAAAAATGATTCTCCTGATAGGAACAAAGGGGTACAATATAAGATATACAATTGAATACATTCCGAAGTTACAAATACATCAACACTACCTCTTAACTAGGAAGTTATTCTCTTAACACAATTCATCAGCACAAGTCTTCTTCACTGGATCATCATCACTGGATCAATATCAAATCTGGATCATCACTGGATAAACATCAAGTTTGGATCATCATTGGATCAACATCAAGTCTGGATCATCATCAAAGCTGGACCATCACTAGATCAAAGCTGGATCATCACTGAATCATCATCAAAGCTAGATCATCACTAGATCAAAGTTGGATCATCACTGGATCATCATCATCACTGCTTCTTCTATCTCGATCAAAGGTGCTATCTCTCAATTCTACTTGTCATAGGAAGTTCTATAGAGCCATCCCTTTTTCATGTTGGTTGTAGGCCTAGCCTCCATATAGGTCTTCATCAACAGAGCCAGCCCCTTTTCATGCTGGATGTAATGCCTTGCCTTTGCAAGGACTTCCCCTACAGAGCCAGTCCCTTTTCATACTGGATGCAACACCTTGAATCTTGCAAGGATTTACCCTACAGATCCAGTCCTTTTTCATACAGCATGAAACACCTTACCTCTTGCAAGGATTTCCCCTACAGAGCCAGTCCTTTTTCATACTGGATGCAGCACCTTGCGTCTTGCAAGGATTTCCCCTACAGAGCCAGTCCTTTTTCATACTGGATGCAACACCTTGCCTCTTTCAAGGATTTCCCCTACATATCTAGTCCTTTTTCATGTTGGATGCAGCACCTTGCATCTGCAAGGATTTCCACTATAGAGCCAGTCCTTTTTCATACTGGATGCAGTACTTTGCCTCTGTCAGGATTTCCACTACAGAGCCAGTACTTTTTCATACTGGATCTAGTACCTTTCCTCTACAAGGATTTCCACTACAGAGCTAGTCCTTTTTCATACTAGATGGAGTACCTTGCCTCTACAAGGATTTCCACTACATAGCCAGTCATTTTTCATGGTGGATGCAGTACTTAGCACTTATATCCGACCATGGGAGGCCCATCTTGCCACCATGTCGAAAAGGCCCAAGACTTACATCTGACCATGGGAGGCTCAGCCTACCACCATGTTAGAAAATCTCAGCACTTACATCCGACCATGGGAGGCCCAACCCGCACCATGTGAGAAAGACACACATACTCATTACTTCCCCTTGGAAGGAACCTCGATCTGGAGAACACCAAGATTATCTCTAAAGTACTCAAACTTCACTCTGGCCATTTCTAGCATAGAATCACATCAGGGATTTTTACGTCCAAGGATAACCTGCGATATTTTCTAGGACTGATTACATCTAAGGACAACCTACAGGACCATTTACGTCTGAGCAACCTATGAGATTTGCTAGGATTTTATGCTCAGACAACATATCTCACCAGGTATGCTAGAACTCCCTCTTTCGAGAGATCTCGATCTGGATCACACACTAGAGCTTCACTGCTCCTATCTCAGTGCCATGTAGGACTTTTTCCTTCTAAACCAAGATATCACACCTGATCTCATACTAAAGTAGCACCTCGAAGTCATCTTTCGATCAATGGCATTGCATGCCCAATCTGAATCCACATAACCCTCCAGGTTAATCTTATGATTCGTATCATACTTGAGCCCATACTCAATTGTACCCTTCAGGTACCTCAGAATATGCTTTGTAGAAATCAGGTGAACATATCTTAGATCTATCAGTAACTGGGTCAATGTCTTCACAGCAAAGAAAATATCTGGTCTCGTATTCGTCAGGTACATCAATGACCTAATCATCTGATGATACATTTTGGCATCAACTGTCTCTAATGAAGCATTACTCAATAGCTTTAGGTTCGATGCCATAGGTGTGGTCATGGACTTGCAATCCATCATCCTGAACCTCTTCAGGATCTCTACTGCATACTTCCCTCATCCCAAGGAGATTCCATCTGCATTGCGCCACACCTCCATGACTAGAAAATAGTGCATCATGCCCAAGTCATTTATATCAAACATGACAACAAGTCTCCTTACATCTCTAATGAGTTCCTCTTTTCTTGTTAGGAACAAGTCATTGACATATAATAGGATGATCACTGGTCTTCCACCTTCAACCTTCGAAGTAAAGGTTGGAATTCACTTTACTCTCAGTAAAGCCTAGAGCCATCAGTAAACTATCCATCCTGTCATACCATGTCGAACCTCAAGATCTTCTGCAGTCACTCCCTTTGAAGTGGAGAATCATTCTCTCTCTGCCTTTCATACTCTATGTATCATGTACTTGAGTGACAAGTAGCTTCCTTTGCTACTATTATTCTATGTATCCATCTAGGGTCACTGGATACCAATATCCTCCTTTTTCTCACACCCGTATGCAATCTTCTCATCCTCGATAGGATTTCATATTCAACCTTGTAGAAAAGGTTAATATCTTCATAACTCTAGGCGATCTTTAAGATCCTCATGTATGTGTTATCCCATGGGTGTCTTCTGCGCTCATACAAGGCCTTCTTTAATTTTCACACATGAGTTTTCTTGTCATGTGACTCAGCTTCGAGTGCCTACACATGTCTCTCGTAGTCTATGCTTTCATTATATGAGAAGCCTCGTGCTATGAATATTACCTTGTACCTCACGATGTTTCCATCTACTACATGTTGGATCATGTAGATCCATATGGAAGACACTACATTCTTCCCTTCAGGTCTCTATACTGCATCCTAGACATCATTCTTCTTGAACTAGTACACTCCTTCCCTTTCAATCTTGGCTACTTCTTCATAGCTGGAAGGTTCTACATCAATGATGTCGCTCAACAGTGTCACATAACTACATTGTGTCTGAGGCCTCTTGAAGTCTCATGATACTATTCTTCATTTTCGATTATTTCTTGAACTATCGTCACTTGTTCTTCGGAAAAAGTCTCAACCTTCTTTTCTTGTAGACGATTATACGCGATCTTTCCTACAAGTCAAATGCATTAGTTGTATGGTTAGAAACATTTCATAAGGCATATTGATAATGGAAAATTCTTATGCATAAAGATATGATCATGCGACTATTTTATCCAATACAACATTCATCCATATCTCATGGAAACTTTCTAGATGTCTTCCATCTCTACCAAGACATCATTGAGATTGTGCACTAATCCAATATGTCAGCAAAGAGGTTTCATTATAGATATAGAAATGGAGAGTTGTATAGAACCATGAGCTACTTACCCATCACATGCATATTAGTAGTATAATGTCATTAATGAAAACATATTATCATGCATAACAAATCAACTAAATATAAACAAATGCATAACAAAACAATATCATGAAATGACAATTGAATACTTATCTTTATTTGTTTCGTGGGTAGAGTCCTTCTTTTAGCTTCATCATCATCTTCATTTATAAAAGCATCATTTTGTATTGTAAGCAGGAATATTTCACCTTCTGCGGACAGAAGTTGTTCCTCTGGTCTGAATGGTTCAGATCCAGAACAAATGAGTGAACGACAAAGGGTGAAGACCCTCCCTGGATATCGTAGATACCTGGAATGATGCTTCAATAGTGCAACTGTGTACCTACAATCAGATCAAACAGACAAACACATCAAAGCTACCAGAACATAATCTATTGATCCATGTTAGTGACTAAGGAATCTAACAACATGTACATGTGAAATCAACAACAACAGTAATGTGGGATGGAAATCAGCTTTGCATTAAGATGAATGGAGAAGTTTACAACCAATTAAGCCTTAGTGTCGACATGCATCTCCATGAAACCAACAATTCATCCCCATAAGCTCCAACTTTGCTCTCTATGCTCTCCAATGGCTTGGGTCAAGTGGTCAATCCATCAGCATAACAATAACTTAATGTTTCTCCCCCCTCAACCATGGACATGAGCTTGTATTTATAAGGCTTAATGGATAGGGATGGTTGAGATATTTGTGGATGAGGTGGCCTCTAAGATCCTAGGATGAGGGATCTCAAGCTCAACTCACCCACAATGATAGGGATAAGAGAGGACACGAGGCTCATGATCTAGAAGCCTCGAGAATTCTCTCTTTTTCCTTTTTTACCCAGGGTACCTCTTTTCTCCTCTTATGATAGAGCGGTTTAGGTAAGAAATGCTTATGGCCTAAGGGCCATAAGTGGTGTCACCACTTATGGATAACAAGGGATAGGTGGTGCGAGTAAGGTACTTCTCATGGATAAAGGGGAAAGCGCGGTGCTGAGCATTTTCATGAAAGACTAACAAACAACATGGGTTTCCCCTCCAAGTGCTGGGATTAAGGGCAAGTAGGTATGTCAAAGGTCTTATCACATGATGATGACAGGATTTTGGTATAACAGAATGCCCCCCAAAGCATGAGTCTTAGAGGGATACGATAAATGAGAGCTTTGAGTGAACAAGTCGTCGCAACGAGGTGAAAATTTCAGCTCGATCAAAGCATGTCGTCAAGTAGGCATCTGTAGTACATCAATATTTTGACTCATAGACACAAGTAACCAACTCATGGATGCAGAACAATACAAGGAAAATCCATGGGAGGAATAAACAAGCATGGCTACTAGAATACAACGTAGATCCATGTGATAGAGGACTCAAACTTGGGCATAGCTACCAGACATACAATGTAGATCTATGCCATAGAGACGCAAATTTGAGCATATCCATGAACATACAAATGTGGATCCATGCTAGATATAAAAAACTCCATCGCAACCTGGGGAAAGCAATGAGTGCTTTAAAAAAATATCCAAGATCTTCATCTTGTCTTCCACAAAGTACAATTCTATCCATGTGATTACAATGATCTGAAGTCAAACATGGTAGAAACTACTTGATTACTGGCCAATGATGTGAACCATTAACAAGTGTGATGGAGATCACCATTAATGTCAATGATTCCCAAGGTACCCTAGTACAATATACTGAGCGTGAATAGATGTCTTGATGTCGAACACCTAGTCGATTCTATTGATCAAAGGTCAATGATGTAAACCTATGTCGAGAGCCAGAGAATCTGTCATTAAGGCATACATATCTCAAGGAACTAAATATTATTTCTAAGACTATTTCTCAAATGATGAGTTGATGTCGACGAAAAGAGTCTCATCGAAGGAGGGCCATGATGAGTCCCACATTGACGACATGAAACTCGGAACATAGTTCTGGAATGATGTAAATGTAGTAACCATATGACTGACCCAAAAGTATTGACACAAATACTATGTGGACTGCAGAGGTAAAACTTCTTCAAATCCCCTTTGAACATCGAGTAGTACGACAAAAAGACTTGGCAACATGACTGAATGGGACAAACACACAATGTGATAGTGGATAATGCATTCTTTTGAAAGAATCAAAGGATTGACATGACTCATGAAAGTGGATCATTGTGGAGATCAGTTGAATACCCAATTCACTGACATGATGCATAGACAAGTGCCATTTTCAAAGGTAATGACAAACTACTGCCATTTATTTGCAAAATGATACCCTTCCCATTTCCCCCATCATGATGGATGAGTGCCTCTTTTTGGTTTTATGAGTTCAAAGAGGGTAACAAACACTCGATATAGCTTGTCAAAAGACAAGTCTAGACTCATATGTTTTATGAACCTAAGAGAGGAGGGGTTCATTCCCAAAAACGGGTCTCTCAATGTTTAATTTAACGAGTCCAATGAAAGAAAACTCGGTATCATTCATGTTTGGAGAGTCTGAATGATTACAGAAGAAGACTCCAAAGGGGTCCTTTTTTGTATGATTTAGTCTCTAAGGCCCAAAAAAGTGTAAAATTATACCTTAGAGAACTCTTCCAGTCATGATTGGCTGGAGTGTTCTTTTTTCGTAAATAGTCCTATCTGAACCGAAAAAGAGATAACCTACCGTCGGATGGATGACTCTTCAAATAATTTAACGAGCATGAAGAAGACAAGATTGCTCGACAATCTTTTCGTATTTAGGGAGCCTAAAAAGAGTTTAAAGGGGACTCCATGAGGTTTCTTTACACAATGTCACTTTTTATGAGCTTGGAAAGAATCGAAAATGGACTTGATGATATTTTCGTGTTTAAGGAGCCTGAAAAGGAGGTGAAAAGAAGACTCCATGACGTTTCTTTACACAATGTTGATTGTTTATGAGCCTGGAAAGGATCTGAAATGGACTTGGACCTTTGATACTGGGTTTAAGGAGAGTGACCAAAGTGTCGTAACAAACGCTCATTGAACTTTTCCATTTTATGGAAGTGCGAAAAAGTCATAAACAAACTTCCAAAGCTTCTTGCTATGCTTCTCCCATCCTGCAATCGACTCAAAAACAAGTGTTAAACGCATTCATAACTAGCATTAAGGGATTATGATAGATACATTTAGACTAAAATGTGATTTTACATAAAAACTATAGCATATCAGACCCAAAAATGCCTATATAAGTCATGTAAATAGTAAAAAATCAAATCATTTTACTATTTACCCATAGTGGAGAGCATTTGGGGCACTTTCCTAGCCATATCTTCAGCAGCTGATACTGGGAGTTCCCACTATCAGATTTGAGCTCCGTTAGTTGCAGGTAACAGCTAAAACCCTACTCTTTCTTTCCATGTCATTTATTTTGAGTTTTGATGGGGTCATTAATCAACTTGGACAAGTCAGGTAAGTCCAAAGTTGCTATGAAAGGCAACTGATGGTTGGGTTGCACATACTGGTAATATTGATATGGCATATAATTACTAGTAGGACCATGAGTGGACTGAAAGACAGGTTGCTGTGATGAAGAACTAATGAAAAATCCGTCTGCAGGGGGTTGATTTCCAGGATCAGGACTATTAGCACCACTGGGGTTTCCAGGAGGAGGACCACTGGGGCCTCCAGGACAACCAAGACCACCAGGAGGCAAACCAATAGACCCTCTAGGGCCACCATGAGGTAAACCTCCAGAGCCTCTGGAACTGCTAGGAGGAGGACTACTAGGCCCTCCAGGGCCATTATGAGGAAACCCACCAGGTCCCCTAGGACCACTAGGACCATTAGGACCATAAGGAGGAAAGTTTCTAGATCCTCTGAGACCATTAGGCCCCCCAGGGGGAGGAACTTCATGAGGTAGTCCTCTGGCACCTCCCACAGTATGTATAGGTATCCCCCCCATGGCTGGCATGTAAGACCAGTTGGGTTTCCCCCATGGCATAAAAGTGTTACTAGGGTATGGAATTCCAGCATAAGGCATTCCTGTAGAATTGGGTGGATGATTAATGTTACCTATAGGTATGTGATTACCATAACCTCTAGAAGATTGAAAGGTTACAGGTTGTGCCCTCGAGGGCTGACCTGAAATGGATGGGGGATTAACCACATTAGTATGGGTGGGAGAGACATGAACTGTAGACGGTTCTATGTTAGGGGTATGTCCTTGACTAGGTACAATTCTGGTGTTAGATAACGTAGGTTTTGCCGGGGGTTTCCCCCTGCACTAGAAGGAAAAGACGAAACGTGAATTGAAAGTTGAGCCCTAGGTGCAGAGGACCTGGGAGGATTAGGAACATACATAACATGGGAGGTGGTGGGGGTGGTGTTTTGACCTAGGTTGTGGGGTGTTATTGGACGATCTATAATTAGTTTAATGGGTCTCATAGAATCGGCAAGTGAACGATATCCCACAGGAACAAATGTGGAATGTGATGGTGTCGGGCCTAATTGTTCATCTATTTTCCTAACAATATCCTGTGCATGGAGAATGGCAGTGCGCTATTGCCTACATTCTTCTTCATCTTTAGAAGAGTTTAGACATGTGCCAAATGAGGCAATGGCCTGTCCTATAGAGGTATCCCAAAAGGGAGCATTGGGACCATAATCCAGACATGTAGTATCATCAACATGACCTTTCATGGGATAATGGAATGAGGTATTTCCCTGAGAAGGCCTTTGGACCAAGGTAGGCGAGTGTGAATAATATCGTCCTCCACTTTCTGCAACCACACTATCTCCCACTTGGGAGGTGGTAGAAGCTCCTTGGTCGATAGCTTCCATTGGATTTTCTCTTGAACTAGGAATAAAATTAGGTGGCAAGCCCTGTACTCTTCTGGAATCTCTTAACTCAGCCAGTTTGTACAGTTCCTATCTAACCTAGGGTCTGAAAAACTAGAAAACACACCAAAACATTTCCCTACACAAGCTATAGGTCAAAACAAGCACACTTAAAATGGTAGGAGGAGTTCAAAAAGTCAGGTCTCTCACCAGGATTGTCAAGAAGGTGCCATTCGCAATATACCTTGAGGGTACGTGCATAGTAATCTCCCCAAATGTTGTTTTTGGTGTATGGCTCCAAGCAATATGGCCAAAGGGCTTTTCTCAGATGGATAAGGTATCCTACTGGGGTCTCCCGATATACTCAAGGTACATGGGAGCTTGAATTGGTAGTAGTGTTTTCTAATGCATAATCGTACACAAGGGGCCTTATAATATACAATTGAGTACATGAAGTACCTTTCTATATACATCAAGGGTATGTGAAAGGTCGTTCAATATGTTGACAGTACGTGGAAGAACCGTGTGAGTCTGGGGATGTAATGTGGAAAAATAACGATAGCTCCTATGCTTAACGACGGCCGAACACATCTCTAACCTATCACTCCAATTGCTACGTAAATTTTAACCTATAACTACCGTTAATTTTAAAGTGAACGGTTAGGTGAATGAATGGTGTTTTGACAGAAAAGTAAAACCATGCAGCATGCATATGCAAATATTTCACTTTATCGTTCAGTATGCCTACTTACGGGAGGGAAAGAGAGTATTTTCTTTTGTTTCAAATCCAAAAATACTTCCAAACAACAGTCTTGAACACAAAATGAAAGACAAGCAACACTTTCCAAACTAATTTCTCTTTTCTGAAAGCAATAAAAAGGGGAAGAATCTCTTTTCCTAAAAGAAAAACAAGAAGCACACTACATGCAAATTCACTTTATTCTTCAATTTCTCTCAAAACATAGGCAAATCTAACTTAAAACTACTATATTTTTTATTTTGATGAGATGGTTCTAAATGCATAAGAGACAAAGAAACATGGAGAGCCTGAAAGCTTGTAAATCCAATCAGAGATCCAATGTCCAATGCTCAATGGTGATAACCTATTCTTAGTAAAAAAAATTTTTTTAAAGGAAGAAAAAAAGTTCTCTATGCAAACAAGAAATGAAACTAAGATGCGAATCAAGTGTTCTTCTTTTAGTCTATATAATAGAAATGAAAAGAGATCGTACTAACACCCTAAGCTTTTCAAAAAACAAGAAATCCTTTCGCAATCACAACCAACAAGCACCAAAGTGAATGAATAATAAAAAATTCTAATCTAACTTTTGAATTTCCCAATCAAAACAATCTTTAACCATAAAATTCCCAACCACAAGCATCATATTTTGACACACAAGCTTGATAGACTCAGTGCAGGGTTGAAAGCAAATCAACTCATTTTTTTACAAAAAATGAGAAAAAGGAGGTCTTGGAATGATGCCTACTTGGCACCGTGCTTCTCAGGTATTGACAGAGCGGTTCTATCCCAGCACCGCTTCTCGCCAACAAGATCTAGGCGGTGGCACCGCATGCTGCTAACTCTGTTCAGGCAGTGGCACCACTTCTCTCCCATTGCGTACACACGGTTCCTTGTATAAATCCAAAACACAAAGAGAATGATAGATCAAGTCAGAAAAAGACCAGATCAGGGTAAAAGCTGATATATTGAGCATAAACACAGAGCATAAAAGGTCGAAATAATTCAGATCTAGACATATCTGGAAGTTTCAAACCTAAATTCATTGAGTCAGATAGCACATCTGACTGAAGAGAGTTGGAGAAGGAGCCTAGATTTGGACAAGAGTTGAAGAACTGAGGAAGATTAGATCAACTGATACATATATCTATTCCCCAGTGGAGTCACCATATTTGTAAGTACGAATCAGGGATAATTTTAGGGGCGAATTTTAGCCCAGTGGGCCTTTTTTCCATGTTTTTCTCCCAAAAAGATTCACCATTTTGAATTTTTTGAAGCTCTGTTTCGCCCAATTTTAATGGAGTAAAATTTTTTCACCCTAAAAATCACCAATTTATTATATAAACGATATAAAATCCTTGGAAATTAAAACATTTTTTGAAAAATATCGCCAATCATTTTATAGTTGGCGTTTTAAGAATTGGTAATATTCGCCAACATTTATACACTTTTAAATAAGTATGGCTCCTTAAAATCATCCCTGGTAGTAATATTTCACCTTCTACGGATAGAATTTGTTCCTCTAGTATGAATGGTTCAGATCCAGAACAAATGAGTGAACGACAAAGGGTGAAGACCCTCCCTAGATATCATAGATACCTGGAATGCTGCTTCAATAGTGCACCTATGTACTTGCAATCAGATCAAACACATAAAAACATCAAAGCTACCAGAACATAATCTACTGATCCATGTTAGTGACTAAGGAATCTAACAACATGTACATGTGAAATTAACAACAACAGTAATGTGGGACAGAAATCAGCTTTGAATTAAGATGAATAAAGAAGTTTACAACCAATTAAGCCTTAGTGTCGACATGCATCTCCATGAAACCAACACTTCATCCCCATAAGCTCCAACTTTGCTCTCTATGCTCTCCTATGGCTTGGGCCAAGTGTTCAATCCAACAGCATAACAATAACTTAATGGTTCCCCCCCTCAACCATGGACATGAGCTTGTATTTATAAGGCTCAATGGATAGGAATGGTTGAGAGATTTGTGGATGAGGTGGCCTCTAAGATTATAGGATGAGGTATATTGAGCTCAACTAACCCAAAATGATAGGGATAAGAGAGGACATGAGGCTCATGATCTAGAAGCCTCGAGAATTTTCTCTTTTTCCCTTTTTACCCAAGGTACCGCTTTTCTCCTCTTATGACAGAGCGGTTCAGGTCAGAAACACTTATGGACTAAGGGCCATAAGCGGTGGCACCACTTATGGATAACAAGGGATAGGCGGTGTGAGCAAGGTACTGCTCATGGATAAAGGGAAAAGCGTGGTGCTAAGCATTTTCATGAAAGACTGACAAACAACATGGGTTTCCCCTCCAAGTGCTGGGATTAAGGGCAAGTAGGTATGCCAAAGGTCTTATCACATGATGATGATAGGATTTTGGTATAACACGTATCCAAATGCTAAGATGGATAAGAGGTTCTTTGTTATACCCAAATCCTGTCACCACCATGTCATGTGATCCTTGACTTACATATTTTCCCTTAATCCTAGCACTTGGAGAGAAAACCCATGTTGTTTGTCAATCTTTCATGAAAATACTTAGCACCGCGCTTTCCCTATTAACCATGAGCGATACCTTGCTCACACCGCGTGTATCTTGTTTACCATAAGTGGTGCCACCACTTATAGCCTTTGGTCGATAAGCCTTTTTAACATGAACCGCTCTGTCATAAAAGGAAAAAAGCGGTACCCTGGGTAAAATGGAAAAAAGAGAGGTTTCTCGAGGCTTCTAGATCATGAGCCTCATGTCCTCTCTTATCCCTAACATTGTGGGTCAGTTGAGCTCGAGATCCCCCATCATAGGATCTTGGATGCCACCTCATCCACAAATCTCTCAACCATTCCTATCCATTGAGCCTTATAAATACAAGCTCATGTCCATGGTTGAGGGGGGAACCATAGAGGTATTGTTATGTCGTTGGATTGACCACTTGGCCCAAGCCATTTGAGAGCATAGAGAGTAAAGTTGGAGCTTATGGGGATGAAGTGTTGGTTTCATGGAGATGCACGTCAACGCTAAGGCTTAATTAGTTGTAAACTTCTCCATTCATCTTAATGCAAAGCTGATTTCCGTCCCACATTACTGTTGTTTTGATTTCACATGTAAATGTTGTTGGATTCCTTAGTCACTGACATGGATAAATAGATTATGCTCTAGTAGCTTTGATGTGTTTGCGTGTTTGATCTGATTGCAGGTACACAGGTTCACTATCGAAGCAACATTCCAGGTATCTACGACATCCAGGGAGGGTATTCATCCTTTATCGTTCACTTATTTGTTATGGATCTGAACCATTCAGACCAGAGGAATAGCTTTTGTTCGCAGAAGGTGAAATATTTTTGCTTACAAATCTGGCAACTCCGTTGGGGATTGAATATACATATCAGTTGATCTGATCTTCCTCAGTTCTTCAACTCTTGTCCAAATCTAGGCTTCTTCTCCAACTCTCTTCAGTTAGATCTGCTATCTGACTCAGTGGATTTTGGTTTGAAACTGCCATATCTGTCTAGATCTGAATTATTTCAACCTTTTATGCTCTTTTTTATTCTCAATCTATCAGTTTTTACCTTGATCTAATATTTTTCTGACTTGATCTGTCATTCTCCTTTGTGTTTTGGATTTATATAGGGAACCGTGCTTATGTAGTTGGCCAGAAGCGGCGCCACCACCTGAGCCCAATTAGCAGCATGCGGTGCCATCGCCTGAGTCCTATTGGTGAGAAGTGGTGCTGGTCCAGAACCACTCTGTCAATACCTATGCAGTGTGGTGCCAGGTAGGCATCTTTCCAAGACCTCTTTTTTCTCATTTTTTGCAAAAAATTTGAGTTGATTTGCTTTCAACCCTGCAGTTTCAAGCCTGTTTGTTAGAATCTGATGCTTGTTGTTTGAAATTTTATGGTTAAATATTGGTTTGATTGGAAAATTCAAAATCTAGATTAGGCTTATTGATTGTTCATTCAATTTTGTGCTTGTTGGTTATGTTTATGAAAGGACTTCTTGTTTTTTGAAAAGCTTAGGGTGTTAGTAAGATCTCTTTTCATCTCTATTATATAGATTGAAAGAAAGACATTTGATTAGTGTCTAAGTTTCATTTCTTATTTGCATAGAGAACTTATTTTTCCTTCTTTAAAAAATAAATTTTTTGACTGAGATTAGGTTACCATTATTGAGCATTAGACATTGGATCTCTGATTGGCCTCACAAGATTTCAGGCTCTTTATGTTCTTTTGTCTCTTATGCATTTAGTACTATCTCATCAAAATAAAAATATGGTAGTTTTAAGTTAGATTTGCCTATGTTTTAAGAAAAATTGGAAAATAGAGTGCATATGCATGTAGTGTGCTTCTTGTTTTTCTTTTAGGAAAAGAGATTCTTCCCCTTCTTATTGCTTTCAGAAAAGAGAAATCAGTTTGGAAAGTGTTGCTTGTCTTTGAATTTGTGTTCAAGATTGTTGTTGTAAATATTTTTGGTTTTGGAACAAAAGAAAATACTCTCTTTCCCTCCCGTAGGTAGGCATACTGAATAGTAAAGTGAAATATTTGCATACGCATATTGCATGGTTTTACTTTTTCTATCAAAACACCATGCATTCACCTAACCGTTCACTTTAAAATTAAAGGTAGTTATAGGTTAAAATTTACATAGAAAATGCAGTGATAGGTTAGAGACGTGTTTGGGCGTCATTAAGCGTAGGAGCTATCATTATTTGTCCGCATTACATCCTGGGACTCACGCGGTTCTTCCATGTACTGTCGGTATATCGAACGACCTTTCACATACCCTTGAGGTATATAAAAAGGTACTTGATGTACTCAATTGTATATCGAAAGGCCTCTTCTATATGGTTATGCATTAGACAACACTACTACCGATTCAAGCTCCCACATATCTTGAGTATATCGGGAGACCCCACTAGGATACCTTATCCATCTAAGAAAAGCCCTTTGGCCGTCTTTCTTGGAGCCATACACTGAAAAAGATATTCGGGGAGATTACTACGCATGTACCCTAAAGGTATATCGCGAGTGGCACCTTCTTGACAATCCTGGTGAGAGACTTGACCATCTGAAATCCTCCTATCATTTTAAGTGTGCTTGTTTGACCTATAACCTATGTAGGGAAATTTTTTGGTGTGTTTTCTAGTTTTTCAAACCCTAGGTTAGATAGGAACTATACAAAATGGTTGAGTTAAGACAGTCTAGAAGAGTATGGGGCTTGCCATGCAATTTTACTCTTGGTTCATGAGAAAATCCAATGGAAGCTATCAACTAAGGAGCTGCTACCACCTCCCAAGTGGGAGATAATGTGGTTTTAGAAAGTGGAGGACCATATTCTTCACACTCACCTCCCTTGGTCCAACAACCTTCTCAGGGAAATACCTTGTCCCATTCTCCCAAAGAAGGTCATGTTGATGATACTACCCATTCGGATTATGGTCCCAATGCTCCATTTTGGGATACGTTTATAGGATAGGCCATTGCCTCATATGGCACCCATTTAAACCCTTCTGGAAAAGTTTCTTCGGATGAAGAAGAATGTAGACAATACCATGCAGCAATTATCCATGCACTGGAGATTTAAAGACAAATAGATGAAATATTGGGCACGCCACCAGCACGTTCCACAACTGTTCCTATGGGATACCATTCACTTGCCGATTCTATGAGATCTATTGAACTCATTATAGATTGCATAGTAACACCACACAACCCAGGTCAAAATACCAACCCCACCACCTCCCATGTTATGTATGTTCACAATATTCCCAGGTCTTCTGTACCTGGGACCCAACCTTCAATTCCTATGTCGTCATTACCTTCTAGTGTCAAGGGGAAACCCCCAGCATGACCTACATTATCTGGCACCAGAATTGTACCTAGTCAAGGAAAATCCTCTAATATAGAACCATCTATAGTTTCTATCCCTCCTACCAATACTAATGTGGTTAATCCCCCATCCAGTTCAGGTCAGCCCTTGGGGGCACAACCTACAACTATTCAATATTCTGGAGGTTATGGTTATCAAATACATGTAGGGGACATTAATTATCCACCTAATCCTATAGGAATTCCTTATGCTGGAATTCCATACCCTAGTAATACTTTTACGCCATGGGGGCAGCCTAACTGGTCCTACATGCCAGCTATGGAGGGGACACCTATACATACTGCAGGAGGTTCTAGAAGACCGCCTCATGGAGGTCCTCCCCATGGAGGGCCTAGTGGCTTTCCTCCTTATGGTCCTAGTGGTCCTGGAGGACCTAGTGGTTTTCCTCCTTTTGGTCCTAGTGGTGCTAGGGGACCTGGTGGATTTCCTCCTAATGGCCCTGGAGGGTTCGGTGGCCCTCCTCCTAGGGGTTCTGGAAGTGCTGGAGGTTTACCTCCTAGCAGCCCTGGAGGGTCTGGTGGTCTTCATCCTAGTGGTCCTGGTGGTCCTAGTGGTCCCAATGGTCCTAGTGGTCCCAGTGGCCCTGGTGGTCCTCCTCCCAGAGGCCCTAGTGGTCCTAGCAGTCCTGATCCTGGAAATCAACCCCCTTGCGGGTAGATTTTCTATTAGTTCTTTGTCACAACAACCTATCTATCAGTCCACTTACGGTCTTACTAGTAATTATATGCCATATCAATATTACCAGTATGTGCAACCTAACCGTTAGTTACCTTTCCTAGCAACTTTGGACTTACCTGACTTGTCCAAGTTGATTAATGACCTCATTTGACACAATCCCTCATGGCTTCCCATTTCGGTAAAGTTACCATCGGACATCCCAAATTTCAATGGGAAGCAGGGAGACGATCCAAAAAACCATGTCATGACATTTCATTTGTGGTGTTCTTCAAACTCCCTCATGGATGATTCAGTTTGTTTACGAATTTTTAAGTGAACTTTGACCAGTACAGCCGCGAAGTGGTACATTGAACTCCCACAACATTCATTTGTGGATTTTGGCTCATTGGCAACCGTGTTTCTTACACACTTTCAGCTCTCTATCCATTATGAAATGGGTACTGATCTCTTAACCTCTCTATGATAGAACACCTCCACCCACATATCTGATCATATCCATGAATGGAGAAGGCAGAGAAGGCTTATTAAGGACCCTATTCTGGATCAGTTATTAGTTTATTGGTTTACCAAATCTTTGTTGCCTCCAATTTCCTGAGATGTGGCTATGGGTGGTGTCGTTATTGAAGAGCAAGCTATTAGTTGAGCTCAGTATCTAGACTTGGTCTATTCCCAGTCTGGAACTATTTATGACTTGATTCCTCAAGCTCCTTTCCCAAGCACCGATCCTGCCAAGCCACCAGCAGAAATACCTATTGATGGGATTTTTGGTTCAATCCAGTCCTCGTTAGTAGCAAAACCTACCAAGCAACCCCAGACTTCCACCCCTACTCCTTTGACTCTTAAGGTTTCCACTGAGGTCAATTCCATTCAAAGTACTCAAACCTCAGGAAACAATAAAAACAAGGGTAAAAATAAATATAAAAAACCCGAAAACCAACAGGAGAATCCAAGACCAACCAACAGTGATAACAATAAAGGGAAAAGAAAGGAAAAATATCCATGTCTGCTATGGGAAGGTGACCATTTCTCAAAAGAGTCCCTGTCGGGACGAAATCTCCCAATTTCTAAAATCAAATCCCGCACCCACAGTACTCATGGATCCTTTTCCCTCTCAGCAACAACTGATAGACCACATGTCTAATTAGGATAACTCTAGTTCGTCAGAGGAAATTTGTATGATGTCCTCAGATACCATTAATCTACAAACTCTAAGTCAAAATTATGACAAATCCATAGATAAGAAAGAAGATCATCCTTCTTTAGGGAAAGCTCCCTCTACTAGCTCTCCTGAATCCTCGTCTACTGTTCCCCTATACATCGAGAAGCCTACTCTCGACATGATTTTGTGTCCACCCAAGAGTACTCTTTGAAAGGCTATATCTAACCCTAATTCCTGAGCTACTCAATTTTTTTAATGTAGTTGAAGATATCACTTAGGAACCTTGTGCAATGTCTACCTTAGAAGCACTCCAAAGTTGTCCTACACAGCACAAAAAATTGTTAACAACATTAGGAGCTTTAGACCCGAATAATACTAATTTGATTCATTTCAATGTTGAAAACTATAAGTCTATATTACCTCATAAAATTACTTTTCATATCGTTACGAAAGTAGTTGGAAAGAAAGTTTTTTGAACGGTACTAGATGAAGGAGCTTCGACCTCCATTTTGTCTCTGTCTTCTTGGAAATCTCTCGGCTCTCCCGAGCTTGTAACATCACCTATGACTCTCAAGGCCTTTGACGGAGGAGGTTTCCATCCCCATGGTCTCATATCAGCCCTAGCGGTCGAGCTTGGGGGAAAAACCGTTTCCATTCAAGTAGAAGTGGTAGATGCCCCGTTAGATTACGACCTCCTTCTAGGAAGAATTGGTTCTATGCCATGACTGTTGTCGCTTCAACAATATTCCGAACAGTCCAATTTCTGCATCTAGGGAGAATTGTTACCATTGACCAGCTTGATTTCTACACACCAAATGTTACTACCTCCATGCATAATAACATCCCCATGTTAGGCCAGTCCCCTCCTCCTTACCAGTCGATTGGGGTAGGCATGTGGAAGGATTCATCCCTTATGGGGATTTTTCCATCCACTCCTTCTAACATGAATACCATGACAGTCCATATGATCGCCTCATTTTATTGTGAGCCCAAGGGCAAACAATTTGTTGAGTCCACCTCGTTGAGTTCACATGAAGCAATGTATGACACCATTCAAACCTTTTTCGATGATTGTTATACCAAAATCCTATCACCCTCATGTGATAAGACATTTGACATACCTACTTTCCCTGAATCCCAGCTTCTGGAGTGGAAACCCTTACTAAATATCAATCTTTCATACAAATTCCCAGCACTGTGCTTGCCCCTTTATCCAGAAGTGGTACCCTTGTTCGCACTGCCCATCCCCTATTACCCACAAGCAGTGCCACCGCTTATGGCTTTTAGTCCATAAGCGGTTATTACCAGAACCGCTCTTTCATTGAAGGAGAAACGCGATACACTGGGTAAAAAGGGAAAAAGAGAAGTTTCTCGAGGCTTCTAGATGATAAGCCTCGAGATATCCCTTATCCCTACTTTTGTGGGTTAGTTGAGCTCGAGATCCCTCATCATAGGATCTTAGAGGCCACCTCACCCACTTATCTCACAACCTAACCTATCCATTTAGCCTTATAAATACAAGCTTATGGCCATGGTTGAGGGGGAGAACTCTTAAGGTATTGTTATGCTGTTGGATTGATCACTTGGTCCATACCATTGGAGAGAATAGAGAGAGCTAGAGTCAGAGATTATGGGGATGAGAAAGCTTGGTTTCATGGAGATGCATGTCAACACTAAGGCTTGGTTGTAAACTTCTTCATATTTCTTTAATGCAAGTTGATTTCTGTCCCACATATATTGTTGATGTTTGATTTCACATGTATGTTGTTAGATTCCTTAGTAATTAACATAGATTAGTAGATTATATTCTGGTTGCTTTGATCTGTTTCGTGTTGATCTAATTGCAAGTACACAGGGTGACTATCAAAGAATTGCATTCCAAGTATCTACGACGTCTAGGGAGAGTCTTCAACCTCTGTCTTCTATTTTTTCTGGATCTAAACCATTCAGACCAGTGGAACACCTTGCTGTCCGCATGAGGTGAAATATTCCAGCTAACAAATCTGGCAACTCCGCTGGTGAATAGAATTGTGTATCAGTTGCTCTGATCTTCCTCAATCTACAACTCTTATTTGAATCTAGGCTCCTTCTTCAACTCTCTTATGTCAGATCTACTTTCTAACTTACTCCATTTGGGTTTGAAACGTCTACATCGGTTCAGATTTGAGTCATTTCGGTCTTTTATCTTTTGTTTCCATACTCAATTCAACAGTAT
Organism: Pseudotsuga menziesii; assembly: GCA_001517045.1. Classification (NCBI taxonomy): domain Eukaryota; kingdom Viridiplantae; phylum Streptophyta; class Pinopsida; order Pinales; family Pinaceae; genus Pseudotsuga; species Pseudotsuga menziesii. Next base: position 140,868 of record LPNX011226141.1, on the reverse strand, counting down.
TTTCCTTGCTCTAGTATTTTTCTGACTTGATCCATCGTTCTTCTTGTGTTTTGGTCATCTACAGGGAACCGTGCCTATGTTGTGTACGAGAAGCGATGCCACCACCTGAAGAAAGTGGGAAGTATGCGGTGCCACTGTCTGTAACTTGTTGTCAAGAAGTGGTGCTGTGTTGGAAATGCTCTATCAACACCTAAGAAGCACGATGCTAGGTAGGAATCATTCCAAATCCTTTTTGCCTCATTTTTCTTTGCAAAAATTTGGATTTTGTTGCTTTCAGTTCTGCTTATCAGACTTGTGTTACTGAATCTGATGCTTGTGGTTTGAGATTTTATGATTTGAGTGGAATTTCAAAAGTTTGATTAGGTCTTTTGATTGTTCATCTACTTCTATGCTTGTTGGTTGTGTTTACGAAAGGATTTCTTATTTTCTGAAAAGCTTAGGGTGTTATTAAAATCTCTTTTTGTTTTTGCTACATAGACTAAAATAAGAACACTAGATTAGCTTCTAGGTTTCATTTCTTACTTGCATGGTAAACTTTTTTTTCCTTCCTTTCAAAAAGAAAAGTTTGGACTGAGACTAGGATATCATCATTGAGCATTGGACATTGGTTTTCTAATTGGCTTTACAAGCTTTCAGGACCTTTATGATCTTTCATCTCTCATGCATTTAGAACTATCTCAATCAAAATAAAAAAATGGTAGTTTTAAGTTAGATTTGCTTATGTTTTGAAAAAATTGAAAGAATAGAGTGCATTTGCATACAGGTGTGCTTCTTGTTTTACTTTTAGGAAAAGAGATTCTTCCCCTTCTCATTTGCTTTCAGAAAGAAGAAATCAATTTCGAAAGTGATTTCTTGTCCTTGATTTGATGTTCATGACTATTGTGTGGAAGTATTTTTGGTTTTGAAACAAAAGGAAAACACTCTCTTTCCCTCCCGTAAGTAGGCATACTGAACGGTAAAGTGAACATTTTGCACTCACAAACTGCATGGTTTTACTTTTCTGTCAAAACATCATGCATTCACCTAACTAGTACAAGTTAAAATTAATGGTAGTTGTAGTTTAAAATTGACATAGAAACTTGAGTGATAGGTTAGAGATGTGTTCGGGTGTTGTTAAGTGTAGGAGCTGTCGTTATTTGTCAGCATTACATGCTGGGACTCGCGTGGTTCTTCCAAATACTGTTGGTATATCGAATGGCCTTTCATGTATCCTTGAGGTATATAGAAAGGTACTTCACATACTCGATTGTATATCAGAAAGCCCCTTGTGTACGGTTATGCATTAGACAACACTACTACAGATTCAAGCTCCCACGCACCTTGAGTATATTGGGAGACCCCACTAGGGTACCATATCCATCTGAGAAAATCCCTTTGTCCATCTTGTTTGGAGCCATACACTAAAAATAGCATTCGGGGAGATTACTATGCATGTACCCTCGAGGTATATCGTGAGTGGCACCTTCTTGACAATCCTAGTGAGAGACCTGACTTTTGAACTCCTCCTATCATTTTAAGTGTGCTTGTTTTGACCTATAGCTTGTGTAGGGAAATTCTTTTTGTAGTGTTTTCTAGATTTTTAGACCCTAGGTTAGTTAGGAACTGTACAAACTGGCTGAGTTATGACATTCCAGAAGAGTATGGGGCTTGCCACTTGATTTTATTCCTGGTTCAGGAGAAAATCCTATGAAGCTATCGACCAAGGAGCTGCTACCACCTCCCAAGTGCGAGATAATGTGGTTGTGGAAAGTGGAGTACCATATTCTTCACACTCACCTCCCTTGGTCCAACAGCCTTCTCGGGGAAATTCCTCATTCCATTCTCCCATGGAAGGATGTGTTGATGATACTGCTCGCCTGGATTTTGGTCCCAATGCTCCATTTTGGGACACCCCTGTAGGTCAGGCCATTGACTCATTTGGAGCCTGGTTAAACTCTTCTGAAGATGAAGAAGAACGTAGGAAATACCGTGCTGCCATTCTCTGTGCACAGGATAATGAGAAGCAAATTGATGACCTTTTAGGCCCAATAGTATTATGGTCCACATATGTTCCTAAGGGATATAATTCACTTGCTGAATCTATGAGACCATTGAACCAATTATAGATCATCCATTGACACCCCGTAACCCAGGTCAAGATACCACACCTACCACCTCTCATGTTATGTCTATGCCTAATCTTCCCAGGTATTTTGCACCTGAGATTCAATCTTCAATTCCTATTTCGTCTACACCTTCTAGTGCTAGGGGGAAACCCCTAGAATGACCTATGTTATCTGACACCAGAATTTTTCCTAGTCAAGGGAAAACCTCTAACATAGAACCATCCACAATTTATGTCCCTCCCACCCATTCTAATGTGGTTAATCCCCCATCCAGTTTAGGTCAACCCTCCAGAGCTCAACCTGTAATCATTCAATCTTCTGGAGGTTATGGTTATCAAATACCTGTAGGTAATATTAATCATCCACCCAATCCTATAGTAATTCCATACCCTAGTAATTATTTTACACCATGGGGGAAACCTAACTAGTCTTACATGTCAGCTATGGGGGGGATACCTATACATACTACGGGAGGTGCCAGAGGACTGCCCTATGGAGGTCCTCCCGATGGGGGGCCTAATGGTCCTGGAGGATCTGGAAAATTTCCTCCTTATGGTCCTAGTGGCCCTGGTGGTCTTGGGGGACCTGGTGGCTTTCTGCCTTCTAGCCTCGGAGGGTCTGGTGGCCCTCCTCCTAGTGGTTCCAGTGGATCTGGATGTTTACCTCCTCCTAGTGGCCCTGGAGGGTTTGGTGGTCTACCTCCTAGTGGTCCTAGTGGTCCCAGTGGTCTTAGTGGTCCTGGGGGCCCTGGTGGTCCTCCTCCTAGAAGCCCTAGCGGTCCTAATCCTAGAAATCAACCCCTTGCAGGTGGATCTTCCAGTAGTTCTTCATCACAGCAACCTGTTTATCGGTCCAGTTATGGTCCTACTGGTAATTATATGCCATATAAATATTACCAGTATGTGCAGCCCAACCGACAGTTACCTTTCTTAGCAACTCCGGACTTACCTGATTTTTCCACGTTGATTAATGACCCCATTCAACACAATCCCTCGTGGCCACCCATTCCAGTAAAGTTACCATCGAACATCCCGAAATTCAATGGGAAGCAAGGAGATGATCCAAACAACCATGTGATGAGATTCCATTTGTGGTGTTATTCAAACTCCCTCATGGATGATTTCATTCAGTTACGACTCTTTCAGCGAACTTTGACTGGTACAGCTGTGAAGTGGTACATTGAACTCCCAAAACATTTGTTTGTGTATTTTGGCTCACTGGAAACCATGTTTCTTACACACTTTCAGCTCCCTATTCATTATGAAATGGGAACTAATATTTTAACCTCTCTGCGACAGAAAACCTCCACCCACATATCCGATCATATTCATGAGTGAAGAAGGCTTATTAAGGCCCCTATTCCAGATCAGTTACTAGCTGATTGGTTCACCAAATCCTTGTTGCCTCCTATTTACCGAGATGTGGCCATGGGCGATGCCATCACTGAAGAGCAGACTATTAGTCAGGCTCAGTACCTAGACTTGGTTTATTCCCAGTATGGAACTCTTTATGACCCGATTCCTCAAGCTCCTCGCCCCAACACCAATCCTACCAAGCCACCAATAGAAGTACCTGTTGATGGGATTGTTGGTTCAATCCAGTCCCCATCAATAGCAAAACTTGCCAAGCAAACCCAAACTGCCACCCCTACTCCTTCAACTCCTAAGGTTTCCATCGAGTTCAATTCTATTCAAAGTACTCAAACCTCAGGTAATAAAAAGAAAGGTAGAAATTGAAATAAAAAAACCTGGAAACCAGCCAGAGACTCCATTACCAACCAATGGTGATAACGACAAAGGGAAAAGAAAAGTGAAATATCCATGTCTGCTTTGTGGTGGTGACCATTTTTCAAAGGAGTTTCATCATCGGGATGAAATCTCCTAGTTTTTGAAGTTCGATCCCGCACCTACAGTACTTATGGATCCTTTTCCCTCTCAACAACAACTGATAGACCACATGTCTAATCAGGGTAATTCTAGTTTGTCAGAGGAAATTCTTATGATGTCCTCAGATACCATCCATATGCAAACTCAAAGTCAGAATTATGATAAACCCACAGATAAAAATGAATATCATCCATCTTCAGGGAAAGCCCCTTCTACTTGTTCTCGTGAGTCCTCATCTACTGTCCCCTTGTCTATCGAGAAACCTACTCTTGACATGATTTTGGACCCACCTAAGAGTACTCTTCAGAAGGAAGTATTTAATCGTAATTCCTGAGCTGCTCAATTTTATTATGTGGTTGAAGATCTCGCTTAGGCACCTTGTGAAATGTCTACCCTAGAAGTGCTCTAAAGTTGTCATACACATCACAAAAACCTGTTGACAGCATTAGGAGATTTAGATTTGGATAACACCAACTTGATTCATTTCAATGTTGAGAACTATAAATATAGGTTACCACATAAACTTGCTTTTCAAGTCATTACGACCGTGGTTGGAAAGAAAGTTTTTTGAATGATCCTAGATGAAGGAGCTTTGACCTCCGTTTTGTCTCTATCTTGTAGGAAATCCCTTGGCTCTCCCGAGCTTGTAACATCACCTATGACCCTTAAGGCCTTTGACGGATGGGGTTTCCAGCCCCATGGTCTCATATCAGCCCTTGCGGTCGAGCTGGGGGGTAAAACCATTTCCATCCAAGTAGAAGTGGTAGATGCCCCTTTAGATTACAATCTCCTTCTAGGATGAAATTGGTTCTATGCTATGACTGCTATTACTTCAACAGTATTCTGAACCGTCCAATTTCCACATCTAGGAAGAGCTGTTACTATTGACCAGCTTGATTTCTGTACACCGAATGTTACTACCTCCATGGCTAATAACATCCCCATGTTAGGCCAGTCCTCTCCTCCTTACCAGTCAATTGGGGTAGGCGTGTTGAAGGATTAATCCCTCATAGGAGTTTTTCCATCCACTCCTCCTGGCACGGATTCCGCATTAGTCCATACGATTTCCTCATTTGATTGTGAGCCTAAGGGCAAACATGTTGTTGAGTCTACCTCATTAGGTCCTCATGAAGCTATGTATGATGCCATTCAAACCTCTTTCGATGATCACACTGATGACCTTCATCTAGTGGCTTCGGATCCCTACCATTTACTGTATTAGTTAGAACCTTCTCTTCCCACTCTAGATTATCTCTCTGAGACTTTTCCTTCTGATGAGTCCATTATTGAGATCATGAGCATAGATGAGTCCATTTGGGAGGATCACCATCGTAGATCCATGTTCCTCCCCAACACCAGTTTGGTTAACCATGATTTTGAATCCTTGTTTCCTACTAATATTGTCAACATACCCCAAAGTCCTATATTGTTGCAAAATACAGATTATGAAGGAAACCTTTGCAACATTACTCAGATGAACCCGATTGACATATCAGCCAAGCCTGATGTTATCGAGCATGTTCATGTTGGGAAGAACTGCTTCGCAGATGAATTTGAAGCCTATAAGGAACGTTTTAAAGAATTCCGTGATATTTTTTCCTGGTCCTACGAAGAGATGCTGGGGATTGACCCATCCATCATGGTCCATGAGATTAAAACCTATCCCTCAGCCAAACTTTTCAGGAAAAAACTAAGTCAAGTCCATCCTTGGAAGGCTGCAGCTATAAAGGCTCAAATTGAGAAGCTTCTGAAAGTTGGGTCTATTTATCCTATACCCTTGATGGAATGGGTATCAAACATTTTCCCTGTCAATAAAAAGAAGGGCACCATTAGAGTCTATATCAACTTTAGGGATCTCAATAAATCTTGTCCCAAGGACAACTTTCCTACCCCGCACATCAATCAGATTATCAACAACTGTGCTAGAAGTGTCATCTTTTCATTCATGGATGGCTTCTTTGGCTATAATCAGATTGAGATATTACCCTTTGATCAGCATAAGATGACATTCATTTGTCCATGGGGAACCTTTGCATATAAGAAGTTACCATTTGTCTTGAAAAATGCTGGAGCTATGTTCCAGCTTGAGATGTCCTATGCGTTTCACAATGTCAAACACATTGTTGAACCGTACCTTAATGAACTCCCTGCTCATTCACAGCGATGGGAGGAACACCCTGGTCATCTTAGAGAGATATTCCTAAGATGCTGTCATTATAATATAGGGCTCAACCCGCATAAATGTGTTTTTTGCGTTGAGACGGGACGCCTGCTAGGTTTTGTGGTATCCAAAGATGGCATCTAGATAGATCCTTTAAAAATTGCCACCATTCTTGTTCTACCAGCCCCAACTAATCTCCTTGAACTCCAAAGTTTGTAGGGGAAGGCAAACTTTCTCCGTTGTTTCATGTGCAATTTCATAGAGAAAACACACGGTTATATGCGTCTCCTTAAGAAGAACACCCCATTCTTCTAGGATGACTAGGCCCAACACACCTTTGATAATCTTAGGCACGCTCTGACTCATTCACCCGTGATACACCCCCCTGATTATTGAAAGGACTTTCTCTTTTATATTGCTGCCTCTACTACTACCATCGCTATGGTTTTAGCGCAGGACAATCTCCACAGTCAGAAGCATGTGATTTATTATGCCAGTAAGAATCTCCTAGATTCCAAAACCCGTTATTCATGTGTGGAAAAGTTAGCATTGGCCACAGTCATTACTGTAAAAAATTTTTGTCATTACATTTTGCTGCGCACTACCATCGTATTGGCAGACCAGAACCCAATGTACTACATCCTGACTCGTCAGGTGCTTGGGGGCAAGCACTCCCATTGGATTGTTATCCTTCAGGAGTTTGATCTGGAGTTTGCTAAGGCTACACCAAAGAAATCCTTGGTCTTTGCAGAGCTTATGTGTGATCTTCCCTGTGCTTCGATGGAATCTGAGCCGAGTGATTCATTTCTGAATGAATTCCTGTTCCTGATAAGCACTAATGATCCTTGGTATGGATGTTTGCTTATTTATCTCCAGACGTACCATTTTCAGCCGCATCTATCTCACGATGATCGTCATTGTATCTGTCACCACGTGAAATAATATCTCATCATGAATGATAGTTTGTATAGATGTGGGACTGACTCTATTCTCCAACGATGCCTCACTCATGAGGAGGCTAAACATGTGTTGAATGATTGCCACTATGGAGCATGTGGCGCTCATTTATCTAGGATGGCTACGGCCCAGAAAATCCTTCACGTTGGCTATTTTTGGCCTTCTATATTCAAAGATTGTCATGAGGTTGTTAAGAAATTCCTACCTTATCAACACTTATATCCTAAAAAGTGCACCCATCCTGCTTCGCTCCACCTTGTCATTGTCATTGGCCCATTCACCAAATGGGGGATTAACGTCATGCATTGTAAGCCTACCTTAGCCGGGGGGCATGGTTACATCATCGTAGCCATTGATTATTTCACTAAATGGGCTGAGGCCATGCCTACATATGCGAAAGATGGTAAGACTTTCACTCTCTTCTTGTTCAATCAGATCATAGCTAGATTTGGAGTTTCGCAGTCCATTGTTACTGATCACAGATCCCATTTCTGTAATCAGATGATGGAGGAAATGAGTGCCAAGCTAGGGTTTCTCCATGAAAACTCTACGTCATATTATCCACAAGCTAATGGTCAATTAGAGGCCATTAACAAAGTTTTGAAAACTATGCTTCGTCGGATGGTTGGAGATCATAAATCCAACTGGCACCATGTTTTTTTCTCTGCTCTTTGGGCTTATCGGACTTCTGTGAAAAAAGCTACTGGTTTCACACAATTTCAGCTTGTCTATGGACTTGAAGCTGTATTACCGATCCAATGTCAGATTCCATCTTTACAACTTGTTGTCAAACTTCTCCTAGACACTTCCGTAGAGGAAGAAAGATTTTTATACTTGAGTAACCTCGACGAGACTCACAGAGACGCTGCCTTGGCTAATGAGGCACATAAGAAACACGTCAAGGCGCAGTATGATAAATCCATCCAGCATCGTGTCTTTAATGAGGGTGACCTAGTCTTGACTTATGACTAGAGATACGACAGACTAAGGAAGGGTAAGTTCAAGTCCATGTGGTACAAACCTTTTGTTATTTCTAAGGTGTTAGAGAAAGGAGCTTACGAGCTCATTGATTATGATGGAATCCCTTTGGGGAAACCTCGCAATGGGTTGTACCTGAAAAGGTACTATGCCTAGGTCTTGCTTGGATAGTATCTTGTATATATGTATATTGATTGGCTTTCAGTGTGCTTTTAGTATTTTAGAGATGGTTTTGAGTTTCATGTCCACATCTATTTATACCATGTTTTGGTCATGCATATGGCTTTCTACAGTTTCGCTAATGGTGCTTGCCTCCACACCTTGAATCTCACCTCTGCTTGGGTTCTCTATTCCCCAGCTGAATATTTGGTCAGTTTAGGAGTGGTTTGTATAGGTCCCACTACTAATAACATCGCCAAGTAGAAGAAGTCATCGGTCTTCTCATTGAAGCTTCCTCCTAGAATGTTCATGATCTAGTAGTCTTGATGGACTCACAGCTCGTGGTTTTCCATTTGAACCATGTCTACACCATTAGGAACCCGGTACTCCTCTGCCTCTTTCAGAGAGTGCGTTTGTTAGAAAGACGAAACTATTACTTATAGGCATATCCCCAGGGAACATAATGTAGTTGCTGACTCATTGGCTAACTACATCCTAGACTGGAATATTTCCCATTCATGACAGTAAATCAAACATGGTCCATTATAAATAAACATTTAGAGACATGTAAAACTCATAGAAAACACATTTCCCATTTGAAACATATAAACACCATGTAAAAGTATGTATAGATATATATACAAAAAAGTTTACAAAAAATAGGTCCTGAGACCTCCATTGAAGCACATGGGCTTTCAAGAAAAATCATCATACAAAATCCTGAAGCTATCAGTTTTCAGTACATATCTCATACACTAGTGGTGCTTGTGCTAACACATCACTGCTCGAGCTACCCTATGTAGAAGCCTATTGAATCATCCAGGTACTTCTACTATAGATCTCTGATATCTCATCGGGAGGTCATCAATGTCAGCATCTGGGATATCCAAGGTCAACCTCTCCAGGTTCTCCTCCAGCTCCTCGGTGATATCATCACCCTGTGGTACAAAGCGAGATCCTGCTCACCTATCCAATGGAGATGCTCCTCTAGGTCGCGCTGCTCCAACATCTGCATGAGAATATACAGGTCTCGTCAATTAACATAAAAAATATAAAACTTTAAAAAACATAAAAAACAATTCCTCTGTTTTAGGGTTTCTTGCTTCTTACTGATATCAACCCACTATCCGTTAGGTGGGAGTGGTAGGTCAGGATCTCCTATGAAGTCCATGCCTGCATAAGCATAGTCCTCAACCATGAGGATATGGTCTCAAAGCCATCTAAAGAATGGATTGCCGAACTTCACCCTTCCCCTACCTGATCCTGTACGAGCCATAACCTGGACCCACCTCAGCATACGGGGGTATCATGCTCTCAGACTCTAGAAGGTCACCTATGGCCTCATTTGTGGAACCCGCTCAAAGAAGAAGTAGGCTAAGATGGCACCAAAGCTGAACTGCTTCAGCTCTCCTTGCCGACACTTAGTCAGTTGATCCTTGAATATTGGAAGCATGGCTTCCACCCAGTTGAACACCGTGGGTGCCATGGCCTCTATAGCATACAACATGTGTGCCCTGGAAGCTTGTTGCACACCCTGACTCCTGGCCACCCTCTGCATCGTAAATAGGATGATCCGTAGAGCCCTATTCGTCACTGCCTTGATGGGGATCTTCTTCCCCGATGTACCTGTCTTTGGTGCATAGTGTCGATCTATAAGCTATCTGGTAGTAATGTCCTCACCACGGGAACCAATTAGTGAGATGGGGGCACCCCATCTTGAGAGACCAGTCAGGAAGTAGATATCCTCTACCTCCACTGTAAGTATATGGGCCCCCACCATGAAATAATGTTTCTCTAGATTCCACATTTGCAGTATGTGTTCCAGTAACCATTCATGCGACACCATGCTTGGGCTCCGAAAGAAATTCAGGAGCCCACAGTCCCATAATACGAAAATACAACCCGCATTTCTCTCAACAGTAGCATCCTCATTGTCATGAGTTCTTTCTTTCCATATCACCATGTTTTGAGTGGCCTAGACCTTCCAAAAACCATAATGGTATGCATTAGAATCATCCTTAAATCATTGAAAATCAAAAGAATGAAGTTATATTTCCCATACTATTAGTTTAAATTATCCACAGTTGGCACCGCCTGTCCACTATGTTATTGGCATAGTTCTTGGGTGGTACAACGTATCCCACAAGGGGAAGCCGCGGTGCCCACTTTTTGAGTTTTAGGGATTTCCATATGGGCCCAAAACCCCACCAAATCTCAAAATAAATGCTATGAAATGAAAGATAAGGGTCTTAGCTATTACCTGCAACTGACGATGCTCAAAATAGACGGTGGAAACTCCCGGTATCAGCTGTGGAAGATCTGTATAAGAAAATGCTCCAAGTGCTCTCTACTAGAGGATAGGAGAGCTCTAGCAAAAAGCTTTGAAAGTTTGTTTATGTATTTTTCGCACTTTCATAAAATGATAAAGGTCGATGAGCGTTTATTATGACACTCTGATCATGCTCTTTAAACCTAGTATCAAAGGTCTGAGTCCATTTCTGAATCTTTCCAGGCTCGTAAAATTTGACATTGTGTAAAGAAACATCATGGAGTCTTCTTTTCACATCTTTTTTCAGACTCCTTAAACATGAAAAGATAGTCGAGTCCATTTCTTAATATTTCTAGGCTCATAAAAAAGTGACATTGTATAAAGAAACCTCATGGAGTCCTCTTTAAACTCTTTTTAGGCTCCTTAAATACGAAAAGATTGTTGAGTACTTGTCTCCTTCATACTTGTAAAAGTATTTGAAGAGTTGTCCTTCTGACGGTAGGTTATCTCTTTTTCGGTTCGGATAGGACTATTTACGAAAAAGGAACACTCTAGCCAATCATGATTGGAAGAGTTCTCTAACGTATGATTTTATACTTTTTCAGGCCTTAGAGACTAAATCATACGAAAAAGGACCCTTTGGAGTCTTCTTCCGTATTCGTTCATACTCTCTAAACATGAACGATACCGAGTTTTCTTTTAGTGGACTCGTTAAATTAAACATTGAGAGACCCATTTTGGGAATGAACCCCTCCTCTCTCAGGTTCGTAAAGCTTATGAGTCTGGACTTGTCTTATGATAAGCTATATCTAGTGTTTGTTACCCTCTTTGAACTTGTAAAACCGAAAAGAGGCACTCATCGATCATGATGGTGGAAATGGGAATGGAATCATTTTGCAAATAATGGCAATTGTTTGTCGTTAACTTTGAACATGGCACTTGTCTGCACAATCATGTCAGTCAATTAGGTATTCAGCTGATCTCTGCAATGATCCACTTTCATGAGTCATGCCACTCCTTTGAGTCTTTCAAAAGAATGCATTGTCCATAGTCGAATTGTGTGTATGTCCCGTCTAAGTCATGCTACCAAGTCTTTTGTTGTGCCTCTCGATGTTCAAAGGGGATTTGAAGAAGTTTTACCTCTGCAGTCTACACAGTGTTTGTGTTAGTATCTTTGAATCAGTTATATGGCTACTACATTCACATCATTCTAGAACTATGTTCCGAGTTTCGTGTTGTCGATGTGGGACTCATCATGGCCCCCCTTCGACGAGACTGTTCCCGTCGACATCAGCTCATCATCTGGGAAATAGTCTTAGAAACAATATTTAGTACCTTGAGATCTGTATGCCTTAATGACAGATTCTCTCACTCTTGACATAGGTTCACATCATTGACCTTTGATCGAGAGAATCGACTGGGTGTTCAACATCAAGACATCTATTTGTACTCAGTAGATTGTACTATAGTACCTTGGGAATCATTGACATTAATGGTGATCTCCCTCGCACTTGTTAATGGTTCACATCATTGGCTGGTAATCAAGTGCTTTCTACCATGTTCAACTTCAGATCATTGTAATCACATGGATAGAATTGTACTTTGTGGAAGATGAGACGAAGACCCAAGGTATATGTTTAAAGCACTCATTGCTTTCCCCAGGTTGCGATGGATTTTTGTATATCTAGCATGGATCCACATTTGTATGGTCGTGTCTATGCTCAAATTTGCATATGTATGACATAGATTGTTGGAGTAGGGTCCCGCAGCTATAGAAGAAGCTGCTATTTTGACGGATAGACAGTTTTGGCGAAGGTATAAGAGGTAAAGCTACGACACTGTAGCAGGTTTCTAGCTACAGATCAGAGGTGGAAACCGTGACTGTTGGGATAGAGAAGTCAAGGAAGATGACGGTACTTGAGCGGCCGAGAAGAGAGAGCTCACCCACTGCATTGAAGGCAGCGACGAAGACAAGAGGGCTCAGCTACCCTCATAAAGGAAAAGGAGTGACGAGGCCGAGGTATTGAAGATGAAGGACGGAAAGGGAAGCAATGCCGGTACCCATGGTTAGAGCTGGGAAGCATGGAAGACTGCAGGAAGTTGTGGTAAAGGGAAGCGGTGCATAGTACCCATGATCAGCACCAGGAAGCATGGAAGACCGCAGAGAGCTGTGGTGTGACGAAAAACAACTACTTAAGTATAGATATGCTGACTGTCACTAGTTAGGGTTTGGGGATTACTGTTGGGACAGGCCCACAGTGTTGTAATGGCAAGACCTTCGGGCTGCCTATAAAGGGATATATTTTGTATTGTAAAAGGTTGGCTATTTTGGCTTGTTAGCATTTTGTTGGTTGTTAGACAAGTAGACAATTCAGATAGTTGTATTATAGAGGTCGAGCTTTGGTTATGTTATTAGCGGTAGTATCTTACTGTAACCAGTAGCCAACTCATTGAGCTTATATGTAACAATCCGCAGGGATTGACAGAGAGGGAAGAGTATATTGTAAGAGAGACAATATAGAGATAGAGATAGAAAAGAGATCTAAGAGAGAAGGGCTCTAGGCTGTGTGCAGAGTTACCCAGAAGATCTCTAGCTGCATATGCGGTGTAGCAGAACTGTGTTTACTTCCCCCTGAGATATAATAGAGAAACACAGTTCTGTGGACGTAGCTCCCACATTGGGAGTGAACCACGTAAAACCTACGTGTTATGTGATGAATGTATATGATTGTCTTTATTTGCTGTTATTTTGCGCATGAAATTTGTTACAACAAGTGTATGTATATGTTATTCAGTTCGCAGTAATATAGAAGGAGAAACATAAGATGAAGTCATTTGGTATTTTGTATGAGGGTTCATCTATGCTTTGCTTAAGATAGTTCTTAATCACAATGTTAAACAACCTTGTATGTTGAGTCTTGTAAGTAGGATACACGTAACGCTACATGCGCTGAGATGCCGTGGTAGGATATCACAGAGAGGCGATATCGCATCGACAGAGAAGCTGTGGTGCGCAGAACCGCAGGTTGGGAATCTAGCGTAGGAGGAAGTTACGTGTTTCCTGGTGCGCGGTGATGCGATAAGGTTGGAGTCATCGTGAGTAATAAGAAGTCACGCGATGCGAGAAGAGAGGATCACACGACGCAGAGAGATAGAGATCTCGCGGCTAGAAGAGCTACGAGTCGCAAGTAGGACGCATTAGAACCTGGTCTAAGACACTTGAGTCTTTGGCCAACCCATTAGAATCACTTCGGGTGAGACTTCAGGCCACTTTGCGATCTGTCGCCAAAAGGGCCAGTGAGATAGGGGTGTTGTTGGTTAATTATAGTAAACCCAGGTCTACCCATAGCGACCAACAAATGGTTCCATTGCCGAATTTGAACAAACTGAGCACTGATTTTCTGGTGGTGTCCTACTAGAGACAAACTCAACCAGTGGGTTGGGTCTAACGTGAAAGAGTTTGCTGAACGAGAGAACAGGAGTCCTAAACTAAGTACAGAGGCCTGGTTACAAAAACATATCTCTTCAGACATACATGCGATATTTTTTGCAACCTTTGGAAACGAGCTTTACGACTGGTTATCAAAGTTGACTGATACGAGCATATTCAAGAAGAAAAGAAACATTGTCTAGACACCGGAGCTGATCCAGAACATGAAGAACCTTGATAATCCCTTCATGAGAGCAGTGGAATTCTGGCTTGCGAGTGTGCTAGGAGGCTTTGTCATAGAGTTTGCAGTTGATCAAAGAAAAAGCTTTAGCGAGGCTGAGCGCTACTTCTTCAAAGGCTATCGCGGTAAGTACCTAAAATATTTAAACTTGTCCATTAAGATGTTATTACATGAAAAAGGAACAATGGATCTAGTTTTAGATGAATAATTAAAGATAGTAATGTCACAAGAGTTTGAAAGGGATTTTGATGACATTGATCGAACACGTAGTGGAAAGAAATACAAAGTAGATTCCAGATCTCCCATATTTGAAAGCAGTCCAGATCATACTAGAGAACAGAGTCATAGTACCACAGAAAGAATAGAAGGGGGTATCCCTTACCACCCTTACACCCCACAGAAGCAGACCAAGACTCAGAACAATTCCGTAGGTACTCCATCCAGTAGCTCACAGACAGTACACACTACTGCCACATCACCTCCACCTACATCGCCGAGTGGTAGTAACACAGCTAATCAACATCCACCACGTAGAAACAGAATGGAAGATGATATGAAACTACCTACTTTTAAAGGTATAGGAGCAGAGGACCCAGAACAAAATTGGTTTCTATGTGAAGCAGTATGGACTATTAAAGGAATCCAAGATGATAACATTAAACTTGTACAGTTGGTTACCACACTTAGGGAATGAGCCTTAACATGGTACATGAAGTATACCGCCACACCCAGAATGCTCATACAGGTTAGGACTACCATGATTAAAGAGTTTAAGAAACCTAAGTCTGAGTCATAGTGTATTACGGAGCTCAAGGACATCAAACAGTTACCTACAGAGTCAGTATGGGACTTTGACCAGAAGTTCAAAGCCCTTATAGACCAAGTCAGCTTTGAGTTTGCGCCGAAGCAACATAAGGAATGGTTTATTGCAGCGCTGCTCCCTCATATCAGAGTGCCATTGATGCATTAGAGACTCACTACTCAAGATGAAGCGTTGGAGATTGCAATGAAACTAGAGGCTTCACCTCTAGCAGAGACTAGTACAGGCATGACAACGCTACAAAACCAGTTGGCTAATCTCACGTTACAGTTGCATGAGCTTAAGAGAGGGAAAGAAGTTATGCAAGAAATATGGTGCGTAAAGTGTAAAGCACAAGGCCATACTAAAGACAACTGTCCAGTCTTTGTAGAGTATATAGCGACCGGGGCTCCTAACCCCTTACCACAGACCCACGGGCCGTGGTGTGAAATATGCAAAATGCGAGGACATTTACCGCAGCAATGCCCTCTACTTCAGAAGTATGTGCAGACACCTAAGAACTTATACTGCATATTCTGTAAGTCCATAGGCCATGATGAACACGATTGCAGAGCCTATGACCTCATGGTCGGGAGCAAGCAAGACTTGTACAGAGTCCAAACAGACACACAAGGTCCTGCAGCAGGACCACAGCATGATCCGGCTCATGGAGGCCGTGGAGGAGGATTTAGAGGACGAGGATGCGGACCAGGCTTTGGCCATGGAGAAGGATTTGGTCATGGCCGTGGACCAGTTACTTGTTATAACTGTGGAGTTGTAGGACATTATGCTAGGGACTATCAGAGCCCTACCACCACATGTAGCTGCTGCAAATCTAATGATCACACTATAGAAGAATGTCCTACCTTGATAGCTAAGATCAGAGAACCTAAGCCAGTAGTACACCAGAACATCCAGCTTATTGCTGCTGAGCAGGAAGAATCAGAACCAAGAGTCAACATTGTGACTCGCAGCGGTGCTTCCACCAGTGGGACATCACAAGAGATTGAAAAGAACACAGGTCAGAAGTGGGTGCGCAGAGCTCCTAACAAAGCGACACCAATTGACCTACAGAAGAATAAAAAGACATTTCAGGAAGTCAAGACTTTCTTTGATGACATTGTGCAATCAGGATCGCAGGTACCGCCGTTTAGGGGCATACCGTAGCAAACACCTTGTGGCGTTAGCCCTGTGTAGATATCGCAGGCTACCACATCGGGAAGATGTGACGAGGATGAATCGACAGGAAGCGTACAATCCTTCCTGTGTAGTTTCTTGAAACTCGTCAGAAATGAAAAATCTATCGGAGAGCTTCAGCGCATCATAGATCAGTGTCAGCAACCTTCTCTCTTGAGCAGTGCACAGCGCGCTGTTCATAGCATTATGGGCCATATGAGAACAGGAAGAGAGATGAAGCTCACGGCACAGGTCGGAGAATTTGAAATGGATGAGGTAGTCCTAGATCTAGGATCAAAGGTAAATGTTCTGACTAAGCAGACATGGGAATAGATGGGTAGCCCTAAGTTAGTCAGATCACCTATCCATCTCAGATTAGCTAATCAACAGAGAGTATCACCACTGGGTCGATTACCGCAGGTGCCAATTGACATTGACGGAGTTCGTAGCTTTGTGGAATTTGAAGTTATAGAAATAATTGGTGATAGTAGACCATATCCAGCATTGCTAGGCATCGATTGGGCGATCGGTAACATGGCCGTTATCGACTTAAAAAGGAGACAAATGACCTTTGAGGATACGCAGATCCGGGTCATCGCACCATTGGATCCTCTTCAGGGTCCTAGATACATTGCACCTATCCGAGTAGAGGAAGAGGCACGTAACGTGGACAGTATTTATCAGATGACTGCGAACCAGAGCGACTACATCAACCAACCGCAGAAGGGAACATTAGTTGGCGATGCGACAGCTCATGCGCATCGGATTCAAATGTTGGTCTAGAGAACTGGCATAACAGACTTTACAAAGTCTCAGCACATAGATGTGTGCACATGACTAAGTCACTGCGATGGATTGGCATAGAGATCAGCGAGATTCCAGCATTTTAGGGTCTAACAGATATCTAAGACTTTCTCACGCAGTTCAAACAACAGATTCCTCACGAGCAGAGGATCGCAGCTATGGACCTTGCAGTACGAGCCACACCTGTAAGATGGTGGTATGCACATAAAGAGAATATTGCATCATGGGATGATCTTAAAAGGTTGATGGTGATCAGATTCTCTACCGACAGAGAGTATGTCCAACAGAAATACACAGGAGAAAGTGACCCCAGGTCACATTCAAACATGCGAACAGAATTGGTCGGACATTCCCGAGGATGAATGGGTTCACAGATTCATTCACACTTTGGACATAGTTCCAAGGAAATGGTACACAGAGACTGAATTGCGCAAGGGAACGATTACATGGTCACTTATGATAGACAGCTTTCTACTCACCTTCGCTTTTGAATCTGAGTACCCTAGTGTTGATCAGGCCCTATATGTAATAAAGAGCAAGATATTTGAAGAGTGTACCCTATCGGTACATACTCAACCTAAGTGGGCCATCCAATTAATAGATGCGCTTGAGTGCTATAATTTTGAAGCAGAACCAGAGGATGAGGATGATGATCCTTGCAACATCAACATTTCGGAGTCAGAAGGGACTCGCGATGTCGATGGACTGAAGCTAGAAATTCTAGCAATCACGGAGCCCATCAAGACTAGAAAATCAATATTGGCACAGACACAGAACCAAAGTTTTCCTCTATTGGAGACTATTGGGATAATAAAACAGTAGGGCAGATTGCAGAGTTGCTACATGACTATCAGGACCTATTTCCCACCAAGTTCACAGAGATGAAGGGAATAGTTGGAGACCTGGGAGTAATGAGGATACCATTGAAGGAGGATGCCAGACCAGTCAAGCAGCGTCCTTATAGATTAAATCCATGCTATAAAGAAAAAGTTAAGGATGAAATTGATAAGATGCTAGCAGCAGGCATCATTGAGCCCGTAGAAGAAAGCGAATGGGTTAGCCCCATGGTCGTACAAGAAAAGAAAACCAAAGGAGACATTAGGATCTGTGTCGACCTGCATAAACTCAACGATGCATCGCTCCATGATCCATTCCCGACACCTTTCATAGATGAAGTGTTAGACAATGTAGGAGGACAGGAGGTCTACTCCTTCACCAATGGCTTTTTAGGGTATCATCAGATCATAATCCATCCAGAAGATCGATCTAAGACCACTTTTGCAACATAATGGGGCTCATTCCAGTATACGGTAATGCCCTTTGGTCTTAAGAATGCACCAGCTATCTTTTCTAGAGTAGTAGTTGCTATATTTAAAGAATACATCCATAAATTCCTAGAAGTTTATTTTGATGATTGGACTGTATTTGGGTTAATTGACAAGCACATAGGTGATTTAAGACTGATGCTAGAGAAATGTAGGCAGTACCAGATTTCTCTAAACTTGAAAAAATGTATATTTTGTGCACCATTTGGTATTTTGTTGGGTCACATTGTTTGCAAATAAGGCTTGATGGTAGATCCCGCAAAGATTGCCATCATTGTAAATCTTCCAGCACCCAACTCAGTCAAACAACTGAGAACAGTACTTGGTCATACCGGGTACTACAAATTTTTTATCAAGGGCTATGCAAAGATTACAACACCGATGGAAAAACTGTTAAAGAAATATGTAAAATTCCTATGGAATGAGGAATGTCAGCAGAGTTTAGATACACTTAAAGAGAATATGGTTACAACTCCCATCTTAGTATTCCCAGACTGGACTAAGCTATTTCATGTACATTTGGATGAATCTCGCATCGCACTAGGGATTGTTTTGATGCAACCAGGAGAAGGAGGTATTGATTATCCTATCGCATACTCCAGCAGAAAGCTATCGACAGCAGAAAAGAACTACACCATGACAGAAAGGGAAGGCTTAGCTATGGTGTACGCTCTACAGAAGTTCAAGCACTACCTGTTGGGTGCCTCGTTCAAGATGTTTACTGACCATTCCGCATTGAAGTACCTGGTCAATAAGCCAGTGTTAGGGGGGAGAATCTGTAGATGGTTACTTTTATTTCAGGAATATGATTTTGAAATCATAGTGAAACCAGGAAAATTGAATGCTGCACCTGACCATCTATCATGGATAGATTCAGGAGAAGAGCCAAGTAACCTAGAGGACAATTTGCCAGACGCGCAGCTATTTTCTATCTAGATCAAAGATGACCACTATGCTGATATCATTCATTTCCTCGCTACAGGACTAACACCTGCTGAGTTTACTAAACAACAAAAGAAGCAATTGGTTGTTAGAGCAACAGACTTCACTTTGATTGCAGGACAACTATACAAGCTAGGTTCGGATGAATTCCTACACAGATGTGTGATGCCACATGAAAAAGAGGCTATTATCAAAGAGGCACATTCTGGTACCGCAGGAGGCCATTTCGTAGGAAAGCCGACTGCGCAGAAAATCCTAGCCGCAGGACTAGGGTGGCTTACATTGCACAAAGACACTAAGGACTTTTGGAGATGCTGCGATATCTGCCAGAGGGTAGGAAAACTTTCGCGATGCGATGAAATGCCGCTGCGACCACAGATTACGCTACGCACATTTGACAAGTGGGCTATAGAATTTGTGGGTCCTATCAAACCACCGGGAAAACAGACTGGTGCGAGATATATCATCACGGGAACATAGTACCTCACCAAGTGGGCAGAGGCCAAAGCGGTAAGAAATTGTGATGCTGCTACAGCTGCAGAGTTCCTCTTCGAGAACATCATCAGTAGATTTGGATGCCCAGTAATTTTGATGAGTGATCAAGGCACCCATTTCTTGAATCGCACCATTGAAAGCTTGACAGAAGAAATTCCAGATCGAGCACCATAAGAGCACTCCCTACCATCCACAAGCTAATGGTATGGTGGAGGCCTTTAACAAGATTCTAGAAAATGCTCTTACTAAGATATGCAACAGTCAAAGAAATGATTGGGACCTAAGGGTTAATGCTGTATTATGGGCTTACAGGACTACATGCAAGAATCTTACAGGACACACACTCTACAACTTGGTATATGGACAAGAGGCTGTTATGCCGATGGAGTATATTCTTCCCAGTTTAAGAATTGCTCAGATCACCGGGATGATTGATACAGATACGATGAATGAAAGGCTAGCACAGTTGCTTGCCCTAGAGGAAGAAAGATTCATCGCAGGCTTTCACCAGAAAGTGCAGAAGGCACGAGAAAAATCTTGGCATGATAGACACATTAAGAGTAAAACTTTCCAGATCGGAGACCTAGTACTCCTCTATGACAGTAAATTCATTAAGTTCCCAGGAAAGTTCAAGACGCATTGGTTAGGGTCATATCAGATACATCAAGTTACAGAGGGAGGTGCCGTTCAGCTCAGTAAACTGAATGGGGAGCTTCTTCCCACATTGATTAATGGCAGCAGGCTTAAGCTCTATAGTGATAGCCACTCCACTTCTCAGCCTTAGCTTAGATAGATAGACAGGGTGCAGATGTCCAGTGTAGTTGAAAGGAGGCATCGCACTGGGAATTAGTCTACACTGGCAGGTATTCTAAGTACAAGGAATCGCATAAGGATGGTTCATTTTGCGCAAGTCATAAGTGGCTTGCGAAAAAAAAACTGCTTGTTTGTTTTGCACAGGTGATGCGGTGTGGCATCGCAACCATGCGATGTTTCTCCGTGCCACGTATCCAGTTTTGCAACCAACAGAGGGCCAGTCAAGTCACCCTCTGATAGGAAGTTAATGAGGAAATGACCGGTATACCTTACCGTATATTTGGCAACAACATAATTAAGTTTCTAGATTTGGCAAATATTCGACGAGACCGGCACCTGTACACACATGATTCGGGGGAAACATGATCAGATTTCAGCATTTATGGAGGATCGGGATGATGGATATGGTCTCATCCAGGAAATTATTCTGACCGACGGGTTCAGCCTAGATGACTGTTGCATCCGGGATTGTTGCCTTCGGCATAAAAGCAGAAATTATTCAGTTGGGAGGGTTACATTTGCAAAAACTCGAGAGCTATAGAGTAAGCTGTTAAGTTTTCCCTGTGCAGAGCCAATTCCATTATAGAGTGTTGTGATTTCCAGAGTTTGAAGCCATTGCATGTCCAGGATATTCAACTAAGTGGGTTCTGTCCGAGGACAAACCTATAGAAAACATGTTAGAAAGATTTGAGCGTGGTGGCCTTGCAGCTGCCATGACGCCGCCGCCCAAGGTTGTGAAATTAGATGCATCACAGGTCAGACAGCCCCCATGGACGAGGAGTCAAGTGCAGGATGTAGAAGATGTCATTAAAATCTCTATGGAGGAGAAGAAGAAAGATGAGCCGATCACTGAAGATAAGAAAGTAGAGTGGAATAATGATGAGAAGAAATCTCCCATCAGAAAGAAAGTAAAAAGGAGAAACAGACGGCAACAGGAGAAGGCCGCTGACCTATCTGATCAGCTAAGAGAAGAATAAGAGATTGCTGAGGCAAAGAAGCAGAAATTTGAAGATCAGAGGTAGCGTGAATACCTGGAGCGATTTGCTGAGAAAGAAAATGGAAAAGAACAACAAATCCAACAAGAAGAACTCCAGCATGCAGACAAAGGCTTGTTCTCTGAATGGAATTCATGGTTTGTATCGTGCGCATATGAAAGGTTCCAGACCGAGTGAATTGTTCTGTGAAGACAGGAAGATACAGATTTATATCTTCCTTATAACACGAGCTCAAGTATAAATAGAGAGGAGTTCTCATGATACAAGGGACTTGAATCCTTATAGTAACATATGGGATAGCAAAGCCTTGCAAACGACAGAACTGCGAACATAACAATAAGGAAAAATAAGAGAGCCCTACGAACTAAGTTAAACAAAAGACTCCGGTATTAGTCAAGCCTTGCTTGACTCGGCATGAGAGCATGTCAAAGTGATGCAGAACGAAGTCGCAGGACTTTGAGACAAGTTGCAACGGACTTCGCAGGAAGCCCAGGAGAAGCTACAGCAGGAGAAGTCCGCCGGTAGTGGCTCGGGGACGAGCCATAAGTAAGTGTTAGGGGATTGTTGGAGTAGGGTCCCGCAGCTATAGAATAAGCTGCTATTTTGACGGATAGATAGTTTTGGCGAAGGTATAAGAGGTAAAGCTACGACACTGTAGCAGGTTTCTAGCTACAGATCAGAGGCAGAAATCGTGACTGTTGGGACAGAGAATTCAAGGAAGACGACGGTACCTGAGCGGTCGAGAAGAGAGAGCTCACCCACTGCATTGAAGGAAGTGGCAAAGACAAGAGGGCTTAGCTACCCTCATAAAGGAAAAAGAGCGACGAGGCCAAGGTATTGAAGATGAAGGACGAAAAGGGAAGCAACACCGGTACCCATGGTCAGCGCTGGGAAGCATGGAAGACTGCAGGAAGCTGTGGTAAAGGGAAGCGGTGCATAGTACCCATGATCAGTGCCGGGAAGCATGGAAGACCGCAGAGAGCTGTGGTGTGATGGAAAGCGACTACTCAAGTGCAGATATGCTGACTGTCACTAGTTAGGGTTTGGGGATTACTGTTGGGACAGGCCCACAGTGTTGTAATGGTAAGACCTTCGGGATGCCTATAAAGGGATATATTTTGTATTGTAAAAGATTGGTTGTTTTGGCTTGTTATCATTTTGTTGGTTGTTCGATAAGTAGACAATTCAGACAGTTGTATTATAGAGGTCGAGCTCTGGTTATGTTATTAGCGGTAGTATCTTACTGTAACCAGTAGCCGGCTCATTGAGCTTGTATGTAACAATCCGCAGGGATTGACAGAGAGGGAAGAGTATATTGTAAGAGAGACAATATAGAGATAGAGATAGAAAAGAGATCTAAGAGAGAAGGGCTCCAGGCTGTGTGCGGAGTTACCCAGAAGATCTCTAGCTGCATATGCGGTGCAGTAGAATTGTGTTTACTTCCCCTTGAGATATAATAGAGAAACACAGTTTTGTGGATGTAGCTCCCACCCTGGGAGTGAACCACGTAAATCCTGCGTGTTATGTGATGAATGTATGTGATTGTATTTATTTGCTGTTATTTTATGCATGAACTTTGTTACAGTAAGTGTATGTATATGTTATTCAGTTCGCAGTAATATAGAAGGAGAAACATAAGTTGAAGTCATTTGGTATTTTGTATGAGGGTTCATCTATGCTTTGCTTAAGATAGTTATTAATCGTAGTGTTAAACAACCTTGTATGTTGAGTCTTGTAAGTCGGATACACATAACGCTGCATGCTCTGAGATGCCGCGATAGGATATCGCAGAGAGGCGATATCGCATCGACAGAGGAGCTGTGGTGCGCAGAACCGTAGGTTGGGAATCTAGCGTAGGAGGAAGTTATGTGTTTCCCGGTGCGTGGCAATGTGATAAGGTTGGAGTCATTGTGAGTAATAAGAAGTCGCGCGAGGCGAGCAGAGAGGATTGCACGATGCGGAGAGATAGAGATCTCGCGGCTAGAAGGGCCGCGAGTCGCAAGCAGGACGCATCAGAACCTAGTCTAAGACACTTGAGTCTTTGGCCAACCCATTAGAATCACTTTAGGTGAGACTTCAGGCCGCTTCATGATATGTTGCCAAAAGGGCCAGTGAGCTAGGGGTGTTGTTGGTTAATTATAGTAAACCCGGGTCTGCCCAGCGACCAACATAGATCTATATGTTAGTTTTTCAACATTTAAGCTAGCATTATGATCTTAGGATCTTTTCCTTGGGGAAACCATAAAGGATAAAAGCCTGCAACTTCCTCAAAGATAGAATCAACACAAGATGTAAGACCCAAAAATAGTAAGATGCACTCCCGACAGTAGTAGTCTTCTTCTTCTGTCTAGTCCTAGTATTTCCTTCCTCACTAATGCACCACACTTGAGTGAGTGAGTGATGTGTAGTACAAGTCATAAATAGAGAGACTCTCACTCTCTATTTATATTCTTCCGTTCACTTAAAGTGTACTCAATCATGTCGGCCCAACTTAACAATTACTTACTAGAGCCTACATCTCAATGAGTGTATAATAACTCTAGTGCCCCGAAACTGTGGGGACTTTCACAATGACTTGGCAAGACTTGTTTACATTATTAATCCTCCCAATTGGAACATCGGGGCATGATAACATGACTCAAATACATAATAGAAAACATCCCGAAATAAACATCGGGTTACAATATATATAAGATACATAGAAGAATACATTCCGAAGTTACATATACATCAACAGTCCCTCTTAACTAGGAAGGTATTCTTTCAACACAATTTTCAGCATTGGTCTTCTTCTCTGTATCAACTGGATCATCTTTGTCGTCAAGTCATCTTCATCTTCAAGTCATCTTCATCTTCAAGTCATCTTCATTATCAGATCTGGATCATCTCTCGATCTGGATCATCATAGAACATCATCACTGGATCTGGATCATCATCACTGGACTGGATCTGGATCATCACTCGATCTGGATCTGGATCTGGATCATCTCTCGATCTGGATCATCACTACTGGATCTGGATCATCACTCGATCTGGATCTGGATCTGGATCATCTCTCGATCTGGATCATCACTACTGGATCTGGATCATCACTCAATCTAGATCTCTCGGAGTCATCATAACTGGATCTGGATCATAGCTCGATCTGGATCATCTCTGGTCATCATCATGTGTGTACTATCTCGTCATAGGAAGTTCTACAGAGCCAGCCATTTTTCATGCTGGTTGTAGGCCTAGCCACCAGGTAGGTCTTTGCCCAGCACTTACATCTGACCTGCTTGTCAGAAAGGCACAGCCAGCACTCACATCTGATCATGTAGTAAACTACAATCACATCAGAAAGGCCCATCACTCACATTCACCAGCATGGTAGGCACATCAACTACCATCTGTGAAATGGCTCTGCACTTATATCTGACCTACTCGTCAGAAAGGCACATCCATCCAGACAGGAACACATCCTATCATAGTGATGGAAGACTCCCATCCAGACAAGAACACATCCTATCACAGTGATGGAATATTTTCCCACTTTCATCCAGACAAGAACACATCCTATCACAGTGATGAAAGACTCCTATGCAGACAAGAACACATCCTATCACAGTGATGGAAGATTTCTGCACTTACATCTAACCTACTCGTCAGAAGGGCATGCACTCACATCTGACCTGGTAGGAACTGAATCCTACACCCTCGGCAGAATGGCCCCCAGTCCCAGAATGAGCTAGCTGGTAATGGACCAGGTGCCTCCACTCTCCCAGAGAGCGGCAGTAGCCCTTACATCCGTCCTACTCAATAGAATGGCCAGCACTCACATCTGACATGGAAGGAACTAAATCCTTTATCCATGAACAGAATGGCTCTGCCCTTACATCTGACCTGCTCGTCAGAATGGCAGTAGCCCTTACATATGTCCTACTCGACATAATGGCCAGCACTCACATCTGACATGGAAGGAACTAAATCCTTTAGCCATGAACAAAATGGCTCTACCCTTACATCTGACCTGCTCATCAGAATGGCGGTATCCCTTACATATATCCTACTCGACATAATGGCCAGCACTCACATCTGACATGGAAGGAACTAAATCCTTTAGCCATGAACAGAATGGCTCTACCATTACATCTAACCTACTCGTCAGAATGGCGGTAGCCCTTACATCTGTCCTACTCGACAGAATGGCCAACTCTCACATCTGCCATGGGAGGAACTTAATCCTTTAGCCATGAACAGAATGGCTCAACTCTTATATCTGACCTACTCGTTAGAATGGCTCTCTCAGTCCCTGACTAAGTGTTCCTGGTAACTGACTAGGTGCCTCCATTCCTAGAATGGTAGTCAGCACTCATATCTGACATGGAAGGAACCAAATCCTCTCACCATGACAGAATGGCTCAGCCCTTACATCTGACCATGGAAGGAACCAATCCTCTCACCATGTCAGAATGGCTATGGGTCTCATAACTTTCTCTTGGAGGGAACCTCGATCTAGAGAACACCAAGTCTCTCTCTGAAGTACTCAAACTTCAGCCTAGCCAATGGCTTCGTCAATACATCAACTATCTGTTCCTCCGTCGCAACATACAGGAGCTTCACTGCTCCTCTCTTCACCATATCCTTGATATAGTGATATTTTATCTTGATATGCTTCGACTTGTCATGGAACACTGGATTCTCTGACAACTTCATGCAACTCTGGTTGTCACAATGTATACAAGTAGCATCCAACTAGAGATCAAAATATCATACAGTAGCTTCCATAGCCATACTACCTCACAACTAGCTAAACAAGCTGCGACATACTCTGCTTCAGCTGTACTCAGTGCCACACAGGATTGCTTCCTACTAAACCAAGAGATCACACCTGATCCCATACTAAAGAAACACCCTGAAGTACTCTTCCTGTCGATGGCACTGCCTACCCAATCTGAATCAACATAACACTCCAGGTTAATCTTTTGATTCACATTATACTTGAGCCCATAATCAATTGTACCCTTCAGGTACCTCAGAATATGCTTTGCAGCTGTCAAGTGAACACTTCTCGGATCTGTCAAGTATTGGCTCAAGGTGTTCACAGCAAAGCAAATGTCTGGTCTCGTGTTCATTAGGTACATCAATGACCCAATCATCTGACGATACATCGTAGCATCAACTGTCTCTGATGAAGCATCACTTAATAGCTTCTTGTTCGATGCCATAGGTGTGGTCATGCAGTCCATCATCCTGAACCTCTTCAGGATCTCTACTGCATACTTCCATTGTCCAAGGAAGATTCCATCTGTACTCTGCCACACCTCCATACCTAGAACAATAGTGCATCGACACATAACAGGAGCATCACTGGTCTTCCGTCTTCAACCTTGAAGCAAAGGTTGGAATCTGCTTTACTCTCAGTAAAGCCTAGCGTCATCAGTAATATGCCCATCCTGTCGTACCATGTCGAACCTCAATATATTATGTAGTCACTCCCTCTGAAGCAGAGCATCATACTCCCTCTGTCTTCCGTACTCTATGCACTGAAACATTCTGTACTGGAGTGACAAGTAGCTTCCTATGCTACTAATATTCTATGTGACCATCTAGTGTATAGACTTACATCTTCAACCTTGTAGCAAAGGTTAAGATCTTCATCAGGATCATCATGTATGTGTTTAAACTCTTATTGGATGCAAATGTCTCTTCATAGTCTAGGCCTTCTTTTTGTGAGAAGCCTCGTGCTACGAATCTTGCTTTGTATCCCACGATGTTTCCATATACTGCATGATGGAACTATGAACTTCTCTTCAGGTCTCGATACTACACCCAGACATCATTCTTCTTGAACTGGTCTTCCCTTTCTTCTTGGTGGCTGGAAGGTTCTGCATCAATGATGTCATTGCACTTGTC
>LPNX011226141.1:88102-113385 GCA_001517045.1 Pseudotsuga menziesii | reverse complement strand
TCGGAACAAGTCTTCATTCTTCTTTGCTTGTAGGCGATTATGTATGCGATATTTCCTACAAGTCAAATGCATTTGTATGGTTAGAAACATTTCATAAGGGATATTCATACTGTCAAATTCTTATGCATAAATATATGATCATGCAACTACTTTAGCCAATACAACATTCATCCATATCTCACTGAAACTTTCTAGATGCCTTCCATCTCTACCAGGACAACATTGAGGTTGTGCACTAATCCAATATGTCAGTAAAGAGGTTTCATTCTAGATAAGTAGCAATGGAGAAGTTGTGTAGCACCATGAGCTACTTACCCATCACATGCATATTAGTAGTATACTATCATTAATGCAAACATCCTATCATGCATAATACAATAACTGAATATAAACAAATGCATAACAAAACAATATCATGAAATGACAATTGAATACTTATCTTTATTTGTTTCGTGGGTAGACTGCTTCTTGAGCCTTCAGCTTCATCGTCTTCTTCATTAAAGATAGCATCGTTTCTTATCCAAATGCTAAGGTGGATAAGAAGTTCTTCAAGAGTTGAGTTCTTCATATTCCTCATTGCTTGAGGGAACTTCTTTGGATGGTGAGAGCTTGATATTCAATTTTCCCATCCTCTCTTCTCTTCTTATGAGTCAAGCTTCTTCTTCTTCCTAGAGTCTGCTGAAAGTAATCACTTCTTTCTGGAACACATTCCTTGAATGAATGAATTCCATGATCCTGGGAGGCCATTCAAGGTGGCCATCACCACTTCTACATTCTTCACTTTTTCTTTTACCGCTTCAAGTTGTTCTTGATTTGAGAGACTCTTATGACTGCATGGTCTCCGCATTCTGGATCTTCACATTCTTTAACTGGTTTCTTAAGGTCATATTCTGATGTATGTTATTCCCTTCAAATATCTTGGTCAAGTAATCAAACCTCATTGGTGTCTTTAGGGAAGACACTTGTGGTACAAGTTGATCCGTGACTGAATCAACCATGATCTTCTTGGCCTTGACCAAGTTCTTCTTGTGTAAGGCTTCTAGCCTCATCTCCCTCTGAAACTGGAACCTCTCTACTCATGTAGGTGTCCAATCCATTTTCTTTAGAGAGATCAAATACTTCTATGCTTGGAATTTGTCAACTTCATCAAGCTGTTGTGATAGATCACTTTGAAATGAGAACCTCAAATGAAAATAGCAAAGGATTACATCTTACCGATTTGAGGTGTCCGTCTTGGTTCCGGAGCTGGCTGATCTAGGGTTTGCCACAGAAACCCTAATTTTCAAAACTTGGAATCTTTCATATCTGATTGGATAGACAGATAGATCTCTTCAAATGGATCTGTCCAATGTACTCCTTTTCTGAAAACAGTGGAGGGAAGCTCCTGGAACAGGAAGCCCTAGATTTCCAATTTCTTCTATAGAAATTCCTGTTACTGTTTCTATGATATCTCCAAAATTACTAATCCTCTATGTCTGAAATTTCTCACTGAGGTAAGCTTTCCTGTCCCGGATCCAGAACCATAGGTTTCATCAGAATTGGTTTCACCATTTGGGATTTATGATCCTTTTCCCAAGGTGACCTGTTACAGGACTGTTTAGAACAACGAAGTTGTACGGCATGCTACGTGTCACAGGTTTATCTTCTGAGTCTGAAATTCAGGATACTGAAAGTAAATTCCGTGCCCTTTCTGGAACATCTTTAGGAATTCCATTTGGACCTTTGTAGCCCAAGATATTGCAGATCTCCCCAGATGTCCTTTTTAGGGATGAATTCTGGAAGAGGATGGAACCCTAACTTGGAGGGATCATATCTCCCAGAATATAGCGAATTTGAGGTTTATTTTTGGACACAGTGTTCATCCAGATTTTATATTTGGCCCCTGTAATTTTCAGCTTCTGAGACTTCTGAAAAATCGAAATATAGCGAATGTACCAAAACTTATCAGTTTTAGTATTTAGGGTTTTTCCTAGCTCGGGGTCAAACTAGGGTTTGACTTTCCCGGAGTTTCACCCAACCAAATTTCTTGATCCAAGTCTCTAAACTTCGGGTTTGATGAGGAGAAAAATCCTATGCTGGTCTCACTCAAAAATTCCTCTTCTGTAGAAAGCCCTAATTTCCACATCGAAACTGAAAATGCTTGAAATTGAATTCCGCTTCGACAGAAAGATGCACCCTTCAATGGAGAGTCATCCTAGCATACTTTTGCTGAAAATATGTGGAGGAAGATCCACAAACTAGGAAGCCCTAGTTCCCACAGCTCCACAATGTCTTCTTCTTAGGTTAGCTATGATTCCATGTTAGTTTTTCAACATTTAAGTTAGCATTATGATCTTAGGATCTTTTCACTGAGAGAATAACAAGCACATCAATAAAACATAAGCACATCACAAGAGACAAGAGACACAAAGAGTTATCCTCGGGGAAACCATAAAGGAGAAAACCCTACAACTTCCTCAAAGATAGAATCAACACAATATGTAAGACCCGAAAACAGTAAGATGCACTCCCGACAGCAGTAGTCTTCTTCTTCTGTCTAGTCCCAGTATTTCCTTCCTCACTAATGCGCCACACTTGAGTGAGTGAGTGATGTGTAGTACAAGTCATAAATAGAGAGACTCTCACTCTCTATTTATATTCTTCCGTTCACTTAAAGTGCACTCAATCATATCGGCCCAACTTAACAATTAATTACTAGAGCCTACATCTCAATGAGTGTATAATAACTCTAGTGCCCCGAAATTGTGGGGACTTTCACAATGACTTAACAAGACTTGTTTACATTATTAATCCTCCTGATTGGAACATCGGGGCATGATAACATGACTCAAATACATAATAGAAAACATCCTGGAATAAACATCGGGTTACAATATATATAAGATACATAGAAGAATACATTCTGAAGTTACATATACATCAACACTATATTGTATGTCTGGTAGCTATGTCCAAGTTTGAGTCCTCTATCACATGGATCTACGTTGTATTCTAGTATCCATGCTTGTTTATTCCTCTCATGGATCTGCCTTGTATTGTTCTGCAGCCATGAGTTTGGTTACTTGTGTCTATGAGTCAAAATACTGATGTACTACAGATGCCTACTTGATGACATGCTATGATCGAGCCGACATTTTTAACTCATAGCAATGACTTGTTCTCTCAAAGCTCTCGTTTATCGTATCCCTCTAAGACTCATGCTTTGGGGGGAATCCTGTTATACCAAAATGCTGTCACCATCATGTGATAAGACATTTGACATACCTACTTGCCCTGAATCCTAGCTTTTGGAGTGGAAACCCATACTAAATGTCAATATTTCATACAAATTCCTAGCACCACACTTGCCCCTTTATCCAAAAGCGGTACCCTTGTTCACATCACCCATCCCCTATTGCCCATAAGTGGTGCCACTTCTTATGGCTCTTAGTCCATAAGCGATTATTACACAAGAACCACTCTGTCATTGAAGGAGAAATGCAGTACCCTGGGTAAAAAGGGAAAAATAGAAGTTTCTCGAGGCTTCTAGATGATAAGCCCCGAGATATCCCTTATCCCTACTGTTGTGGGTTAGTTGAGCTCGACATCCCTCATCCTAGGATCTTAGAGGCCCCAACTAATCTCCTTGAACTCCAAAATTTGCAAGGTAAGGAAAAATTTCTCTGCCATTTCATGTGCAATTTTGTAGAGAAAATGCACGGTTATATGCGTCTCCTCAAGAAGAACACCCCTTTCTTCTGGGATGACCAAGCCCAGTGTGCCTTTGTTAATATTAAACATGCTTTGACTCATTCACCCATGATACACCCCTCAGATTATTCAAAGGACTTTCTCCTATATATTGCTTCCTCCACTACTACCATCGCTATGGTTTTGGTGTAGGAAAATCCCAATGGTCAGGAGCACATGATTTACTATGCCAGTAATAATCTCATGGATTCTAAAAATCGATATTCACACGTAGAGAAGTTAGCATTGGCCACGATCATTGCTATACAAAAATTTTGTCACTACATTTTGCTCCACACAACCACTGTATTGGTAGACCAGAACCCTATGTATTACATCTTGACTCGTTAGGTGCTTGGGGGCAAGTATTCCTGCTAGATAGTCATACTTCAGGAGTTTGATCTGGAATTTTCCAAAGCCACATCAAAGAAATCCTTGGTCTTTGAAGAGCTCATGTGTAATCTTCCCTATGCTTCGATGGAATATGAGCCCAGTGATTCATTTCCGGATGAATTCCTGTTCCTGATTAGCACTACCAATCCATTGTATGGAGATTTGCTTATTTATCTCCAAACACAATGATTTCAACCACATTTATCTCATGACGATCGCCACTGTATCCATCACCACACGAAATACTAACTCATCCTGAATGATACCTTGTATAGATGTGCGATTTATTCTATTCTCCAGTGATGCCTCACCCATGAGGAGGATGAACATGTGTTGAATGATTGCCACTCTGGAGCATGTGGCGGTCATTTATCTGGGATGGATACAACCCAGAAAATACTTTGTGCTGGCTATTTCTGGTCTTCTGTCTTCAAAGACTGTCATGAGGCTGTTAAGAAATACCCACCTTGTCAACACTTTTATCCCAAAAAGTGCACACATCCTACTCAGCTACACCCCATCATTGTTGTTGGCCCATTTGCCAATGGGGGATTGAATTTATGCACTGTAAGTCTACCTCAGCCGGGGGGGATGGTTACATCATCATAGCCATTGACTATTTTACAAAATGGGCTAAGGCCATGCCTACATATGCAGAAGATGGTAAGATTGTCGCTCTCTTCTTGTTCAATCATATCATAGCTAGATTTGGAGTCCCGTAGTCCATCGTTACTGATCACGGATCACATTTTTGTAATCAAATGATGGAGGAACTAAGTACCAAGCTAGGTTTTTTCCATGAAAACTCTACGCCATATTATCCACAATCTAATGGTTAGGTAGAGGCCATTAACAAATTTTTAAAAACTATGCCTCGTCGGATGGTTGGAGATCATAAATCCAACTGGCACCACATTATTTTCTCTGCTCTTTAGGCTTATAGGACTTCGGTGAAAATAACCACTGGTTTCATGCCATTCCATCTTGTTTATGGACTCGAAGTTGCCTTACCGATTCAATGTCAGATTCCATGTTTACAACTTTCCATCGAACTTCTCCCAGACACTTTTGCAGAGGAAAGAAATATTTTTGTATTTGAATAACCTTGAAGAGACCTAGAGAGATGCTGCCTTGGATAATGAGGCACATAAGAAATGTGTCAAGACACGGTATGATAAATCCATCCAACCTCGTGCCTTAAACAAGGATGACCTAGTTTTGACTTACGACCAGATATTTGATAAACTAGGGATGGGTAAGTTCGAGTCCATGTGGTACGGACCTTTCGTCATTTCTAAGGTTTTAGAGAAAGGAGCCTACGAGCTCATTGACTATGATGGAATACACTTGGGGAAACCTCACAATGGGTTGTACTTGAAAAGGTACTATACATAGGTATTTCTTGGATGGTATCTTGTATATATGTATATCGCTTGGCTTTCAGCGTGCTTTTAGTATTTTCAAGATGGTTTTGAGTTTAGTGTTCGCATCTGTTTATACCACATTTTGGTCATGGAGAACATATGGCTTTATACGGCTTTGCTGATGGTGCTTACTGCCACACCTTGAATATTGCCTCAGATTCTTGGGTCCTCTATTCCCCGGCTTAAGATTTGGTTAGTTCAAGAGCGGTTTGTATTGGTCCTGCTACCAATAACATCACCGAGTATCAAGCAGTCATGTTGGAGTAGGGTCCCGCAGCTACAGTAGAAGCTGCCATTTTGGCGAGTAGATAGTTTTGGTGGAGATAAAGAGATAAGGTAAATCTACAATGCCGTAGCTCATTTCTAGCTACAGATCAGAGTCGGAAACGATGACTGTTGGGACAGAGAAGTGAAGAAAGACGACAGTACCTGAGCGGCCGAGAAGAGAGAGCTCAACCACTGCATTGAAGGCATCGATGAAGACATGAGGGATCAGCTACCCTCATAAAGGAAAAGGAGCAACGAGGCCAAGGTATTAAAGACAAAGGACAGAATTAGGAAGCAGCGCCAGTACCCATGGTTAGCGCTGGGAAGCATGGAAGACTGCAGGAAGCTATGGTGAAAGGAAGCTGCGCCAGTACCCATGGTCAATGCTGGGAAGCATGGAAGACTGCAGGAAGCTGTGGTGAAGGGAAGCGGTGCATAGTACCCATGATCAGTGCCGGGAATCATGGAAGACAGCAGAGAGCAGTGGTGTGACAGAAAGCGGCTACTCCAAGTATAGATATGCCAACTGTCACTAGTTAGGGTTTTTGGGTTACTGTTGGGACAGGCCCACAGTGTTGTAATGGCGAGACCTTTGGGCCGCCTATAAAAGGGACATATTTTGTATTGTAAAAAGGTTGGTTGGTTGGTTGGGTAATCAGTTAGACAAGTAGACATTTTGTAGACCATTGTAATATAGAATC
Organism: Pseudotsuga menziesii; assembly: GCA_001517045.1. Classification (NCBI taxonomy): domain Eukaryota; kingdom Viridiplantae; phylum Streptophyta; class Pinopsida; order Pinales; family Pinaceae; genus Pseudotsuga; species Pseudotsuga menziesii. Next base: position 106,871 of record LPNX011226141.1, on the reverse strand, counting down.
CAAGCTTTGGTTCTGTTATCAGCTGTAGTATCTTACTGTAACCAGTCGCTGGCTCGGTGAGCTTAAATGTAATAATCCGCGGGGATTGAAAGAAGGGGAAGAGTATATTGTAGAGAGACAATATAGAGGTATAAATATATCTAAGAGAGAAGGGCTCCAGGCTGTGTGCGGAGTTACCCAGAAGATCTCTAGCTGCATATGCGGTGCAGCTGAACTGTGTTTTCTTCCCCCAAGTGATAATAGAGAAACACAGTTCTGTGGACGTAGCTTCTATCCTGGAAGTGAACCATGTAAAACTAGAGTGTTATGTGATCAATTTCATGTGATTGTATTCGCTTATCTTATCTGTCATTCATTACATGAACTTTGCTTACAGTTAAATGTGTATATGTTTCAGTCAGTTTACAGCTTTATAGATGGATAAATGTAAATCGTAGTCTCTATAGATTCTGTAAAAGAGTTTGTCTATGGTTCACCTAGGATAGTTAAGAGTCATAGTGTAAACGACCTCGTAAGTTGAGTCCTGGGAGTCGAACATGAGTCATGCTAGGTGAGCTGTGCCGCGGGGGTAGGATATCGCAGAGAGGCGATATCGCACCAGCAGAGGAGCTGCGGTGTGCGATATCATAGGTCGAGGGCCTAGCGCGGGATGGGTGTGTGTTGTCTAGGATGCAGCGATGTGATAGGGGATAGGGATATTGCTAGTAGAGAAGATACTGCGTGTCGCAGAGAAAGAGATCTCACGGGCTAAGAAGAGCTACGAGACACAAGTAGGATGTCGCAGAACTTGGTCCAAGACACTTGAGTCTTTGGACAACCCATTGAATCACTTTAGGTGAGACTTCAGACCGCTCTGCGGTTTGTCGTCGAAAGGGACAGTAAGTTAGGGGTGTTGTTGGTTCATTATAGTAAACCCAGGTCTACCCATAGCGACCAACAAATGGTTCCGTTGCCGGTTTTGAACAAACTGAGCATTGATGTTCTGGTGGCATCCTACTAGAGATGAACTCAACTAGTGGGTTGAGTCTAACCTGAGAGAATTTGCTGAATGAGAGAATAGGAGTCCTAGACTGAGTATAGAAGCTTGGTTACAAAAGCATATCTCTACAGACCTGCATGCGATATTTTTTGCAACCTTTGGAGACAAGTTTTACGATTGGTTAACAAAGTTGACTGATACGAGCATATTCAAGAAGAAAAGAAACATTGTTTGGACACCGGAGCTGATTCAGACCGTGAAAAACCTTGATAATCCCCTTACGAGGACAGTAGACTTCTGGCTTGCGTGTGTGCTAGACGACTTTGTCACAGAGTTTGCAGTTGACCAGAGAAAAAGATTCAACGAGGCTGAGTGGTACTTCTTCAAAGGATATCGCGGTAAGGACCTAAAATATTTAAACTTGTCTNTACATGAAAAAGGAACAATGGATCTAGTTTCAGATGAATAAGTAAAGATAGTAATGTCACAAGAGTTTGAAAGTGATTTTGATGACATTGGATGTACACGAAGTGGAAAGAAATACAAAGTAGATTTCAGATCTCCCATATTTGAAGACAGTTCAGATAGTACTAGACAACATAGTCATATTACCGCAGAAAGAACAGAAGGGGGTATCCCTTACCACCCTCACACCCCACAGAAATATATCGAGACTCAGAACAATCCCATAGGATAGAATCCATCCAGTAGCTCGTAGACAGTACATACTACCGCTACATCACCTCCACCTACACCGCCGAGTGGAAGTAACACAACAAATCAACATCCACCATGTAGAAATAGAATGTGGGATGATATGAAGCTACCTATCTTTAAGGGTACAGGAGAAGAGGACACATAACAAAATTGGTTTCTATGTGAAGCCATGTGGACCATTAAAGGAATCCAGGATGATAATATTAAACTTGTACAGTTGGTCACCACACTAAGAGAATGAGCCTTACCATGGTATATGAAGTATGCCGCGGTACCCAGAACACTTGTCCAGGTTAGGACCGCCATGATTAAAGAGTTTAAGAAACCTAAGTCTGATTCATAGTGCATTACAGAGCTCAAAGACATCAATCAGTTACCTACAGAGTCAGTATGGGACTTCGATCAGAAATTCAAAGCCCTTATAGACCAAGTCATCTTTGAGTTTGCGCCGGAGCAGTATAAGGAATGGTTTATTGCAGCGCTGCTCCCTCCCATCAGACTGCCATTAATGCAATAGAAACTCCAGACACAGGATGACGCGTTGGAGATGGCGATGAAACTAGTGGCCTCACCTCTAGCAGAAACCAGCATAGGTATGACAAACCTGCAAAACCAGTTGGCTAATCTCACATTACAGTTGCATGAGATTAAGAAAGGGAAAGGGGTTGCGCAAGACATATGGTGCATAAGGTGTAAAGCACAAGGCCATACCAAAGATAACTATCCAGTCTTTGTAGAATACCTAGCAACAGGGGCTCGTAACCCCTTACCACAGACCCATGGGTCGTGGTGTGAAATATGCAAAACACGAGGACATCTACCGCAACAATGCCCTCTACTTCAGAAGTATGTGCAGACACCTAAGAACTTATATTATGTCTTTTGCAAGTCCATAGGCCATGATGAACATGATTGTAGAGCCTATGACCTCATGGTCAGGAGCAAGCAAGACTTCTATAGAGTCCAATTAGAGACACAGGGTCCAACAACAGGACCACAGCATGACCTGGCTCAGGTTGGCCGTGGAGGACGATTCAGAGGACGAGGACAGGGAGGAGGCTTCGGCCATGGAGAGAGATTTGGCCGTGGTCATGGACCAGTCACTTGTTACAAATGTGGAGTTATAGGACATTATGCTAGGGACTGTCAGAGCCCCACTACCACATGTAACTATTGCAAATCTTATGACCACACTATAGAAGAATGTCCTACCTTGATATCTAAGATCAGAGAACCTAAGCCAGTAGTACACCAGAAAATCTAGCTTATTGCTGCTAAGCAAGACGAACCAGAACCAAGAGTCAACATTGTGACTCGCAGTGGTGCTTCCACCAGTGGGACATCGCTGGATATTGAAAAGAACACAGGACAGGAGTGGGTGCGCAAAGCTCCTAACAAAGCAACACCACTTGACCTACAGAAGAATAAATAGACATTTCAGGAAGCCAAGACTTTCTTTGATGGCCCTATGCAATCAAGACTATAGGTACCGCCGTCTAGGGGCATACTGCAGCAAGCACCTTGTGGCGTTAGCCCTGTACAGATATCACAGGATACCACATCGGGAATATGCGACGAGGACGAGTTGACAGGAAGCGTACAATCCTTCCTGCGGAGTTGTTTAAAACTCGTGAGAAATGAGCAAACTATCGGAGAGCTCCAGTGCATCATAGATCAGTGTCAGCCAGCTTCCTCAATGGGCAGTACACAACATGCTGTTCATAGTATTATGGGACATACAAGAACAGGCAGAGAGATACGACTCACAGCATAGGTTGGAGAATTTGAAATGGATGAGGTGGTCCTAGACCTAGGATCAGAGGTAAATATTCTGACTAAGCAGACATGGGAACAGATGGGTAGCCCTAAGTTAGTCAGATCGCCTATCCATCTGAGATTAGCTAATCAGTAACAGGTATCACCACTGGGTCGATTACCGCAGGTGCCAGTTGACATCGACGGAGTTCGCAGCTTTGCAGACTTTGAAGTTATAGAAATCATTGGGGATAGTAGACCATATCCAACACTACTAAGCATTGATTGGGCGATCGGTAACATGGCCATTATCAACCTAAAGAAGAGACAAATGACCTTTGAGGACGTGAAAATCTGGGTCATCGCACCGCTGGATCCTCTTCAGGGTCCTAGATACATTGAACCTATCCGAGCAGAGGAAGAAGCACGCAACATGGAGAGTCTCTATCAGATGACTGCGAACCAGAGCGACTACATCAATCCAACCGCAGAAGGGAACATTAGTTGGTGATGCGACAGCTCATGCGCATCGGATTCAGATGTAGGTCTAGAGAACTGGTAGAACATACTTTACGAAGTCTCAGTGCGCAGATGTGCGTTTATGACTAGGTCACTGCGATGGATTGGTGCAGAGATCAACGAAATTCCATCATTTCATGGTCTAACAGATATCCGGGACTTCTTCACGCAGTTTGAACAACAAATCCCTCATGAACAGAGGATCGCAGCTATGGACCTTGTAGTACGAGCTACACCTGCAAGATGGTGGTACACACACAAAGAGAATATCGCATCATGGGATGATCTTAAGAGATTTATGGTGATCATATTCTCTACTGACAGAGAGTATGTCCAGTAGAAATACACAGGAGAAAGTGACCCCAGGTCACATATTCAGACATGTGAACAGAATTGGTCAAACATTCCTGAGGATGAATGGGTTCACCGATTCATTCACACTTTGGATACAGTCCCAAGGAACTGGTACATAGAGACTGAATTGCGCAAAGGAACGACTACATGGCCACTTATGATAGACAACTTTCTACTCACTTTCTCCTTTGAATCCGAGTATCCAAGTGTTGACCAGGCCCTAGATGTAATAAAGAGGAAGATATTTGAGGATTGTACCCTATCAGTATATACTCAACCAGAGTGGGCCATCCAGTTAGAAGATGCGCTTGAATGCTATAACTTCGCAGTAGAAACAGAGGATGAGGATGACGACCCTCGCAACGTCAACATTCCAGAGTCAGAAGGGACTCGTGATGTTGATGGACCGAAGCTAGAAATTCCAGCAATCACAGATCCCATCAAGACTAAAAAGATCAACATTGGCATAGACACAGAACCAAAGTTTTCCTCTATTGGAGACTATTGGGAGGACAAAATAGTAGGAGAGATTCCAGATTTGCTACATGAATATCAGGACCTATTTCCCACCAAGCTCACAGAGATGAAGGGAATAGTTAGAGACATGGGAGTAATGAGAATACCATTGAAGGAGGATTCCAGACTAGTCAAGCAGCATCCTTACAAACTAAATCCGTGCTATAAAGAAAAAGTTAAGGATGAGATCGATAAGATGCTAGCAGCAGGCATCATTGATCCTGTAGAAGAAAGAGAATGGGTTAGCCCCATGGTCATGCAAGAAAAGAAAACCAAAGGAGACATCAGGATCTGTGTCGACTTGCGTAAACTCAACAACACATCGCTTCATGATCCATTTTCGACACCGTTCACCGACGAATTGCTAGACAATGTGGGAGGACAGGAGGTCTATTCCTTCACTGATGGCTTTTCAGGCTATCACCAAATCAGAATCCATCCGAAAGATCGATCTAAGACTACCTTTGCAACATAATGGGGCTCATTCCAGTATACGGTAATGCCCTTTGGCCTTAAGAATGCACCAACTATCTTTTCTAGAGTAGTAGTTGCTGTATTTAAAGAATATATCCATAAATTCCTAGAAGTTTATTTTGATGATTGGACTGTATTCAGATTAATCGATAAGCACATAGGAGATTTAAGACTGATGTTAGAGAAATGTAGGCAGTACCAGATTTCTCTCAACTTGAAAAAATGTATATTTTGTGCACCATTTGGTATTTTGTTGGGTCACATTGTTTGCAGGAAAGGCTGGATGGTAGATCTCACAAAGATTGCCATCATTGTAAATCTTCCAGCACCCAACTCAGTCAAACAATTGAGGACAGTACTTGGTCATACCAGGTACTACAGAAAATTTATCAAGGGCTATGCAAAGATTACAGCACCGATGGAAAAATTGTTAAAGAAAGATGTAAAATTCCTATGGAATGAGGAATGTCAGCAAAGCCTAGACACACTTAAAGAGAATATGGTTACATCTCCCATCTTAGTATTTCCAGACTGGACTAAGCCATTTCATGTACATGTGGATGCATCTGGCATCGCAATAGGAATTGTTTTAACACAACCAACAGAAGGAGGTATTGATCACCCTATCGCATACTCCAGCAGAAAGCTATCGATGGCAGAAAAGAAATACACCACGACAGAAAGGGAAGGCTTAGCTATGGTGTACCCTCTACATAAGTTCAAGCACTACCTGTTGGGTGCCTCGTTTAAGATGTTTACTGACCATTCCCCATTGAAGTATCTGGTCAATAAACCAGTGTTAGGGGGAAGAATTTGCAGATGGTTACTCTTATTTTAGGAGTATGATTTTGAAATCATCGTAAAACTAGGCAAGATGAACACCGGACTCGACCATCTGTCGCAGATAGACTCAGGAGAAGAGCCAAGTAATCTAGAAGACAATCTGCCAGATGCACAATTGTTTTCTATCCAGATCATAGATGAGTACTATGCTGATATCATTCAGTTTCTCACTACAGGATTGGCACCTGATGAGTTTACTAAGTATCAAAGGAAGCAGTTGGTTGTTAAAGCAGCAGACTTCACCCTGATCGCAGGACAGCTATACAAGTTAGATCCAGATGAAGTCCTGCGCATATGCGTGATGTTGCATGAAAAAGAAACTATTATCAGAGAGGCACAGTCAGGCACCGTAGGAGGTCATTTCGTAGGAAAGCTGACTGCGTAGAAAATCCTAGCTACAGGATTATGGTGGCCTACGTTACACAGAGATGCTAAGGACTTTTGCAGATGCTGCGATATCTGCCAGAGGGTAGGAAAACCCTCACGATGAGATGAAATGCCGCTGCGACCACAGATTACGCTGCGAGCATTTGACAAGTGGGCTATAGACTTTGTGGGTCCTATCAACCCACCAGGAAAATGAACTGGTGTGAGATATATCATCACTGGAACATAGTACCTCACCAGATGGGCAGAGGCCAAAGCAGTAAAAAATTGTGATGCTGCTACAGCTGCACAGTTCCTTTTTGAAAACATCATCAGTAGATTTGGATGTCCAGTAATTTTGATGAGTGATCAAGGCACACATTTCTTGAACCGCACCATTGAAGCCTTGACAGAAGAATTTCAGATACAACACCATAAGAGCACCCCCTACCACCCACAAGATAATGGTATGGTGGAGGCCTTTAACAAGATTTTAGAAAATGCTCTTACTAAGATATGCAACAGCCAAAGGAATGATTGGGACCTCAGAGTTAACATTGTATTATGGGCGTATAGGACTACATGCAAGAAACTTACAAGACATACACCTTTCAGCTTGGTGTATGGATAGGAGGCTGTTATGCCTATGGACTATATTCTTCCCAGTTTAAGAATTGCTCAGATAATTGAGATGACTGATACAGACATGGTGCATGAAAGGCTGGTGCAGCTGCTTGCCTTAGAGGAAGACAAATTCATCGCTGGATTTCATCCGAAAGTGCAGAAGGTGCGAGAAAAAGCTTGGCATGATAGACACATCAAGAGTAAGACTTTTTAGATTGGAGACCTAGTAATCCTCTATGACAGTAAGTTTATTAAGTTTCCAGGGAAGTTTAAAATGCATTGGTTGGGGCCATACCAGATACAACAAGTTACAGAGGGAGGTGCCGTTCAGATCAGCACATTGAAGGGGGAGCTCCTTCCCACATTGATTAATGGAAGTAGGCTTAAGCTCTATAGTGATAGCCATTCCACCTCTCAGCCATAGTTTAGACAGCAGAAGCGTGTAGATGTCTAGTGTAGTTGAGAGGAGGCATCGCACCAGGAATTAGTCTACACCGGCAGGTATTCTAAGTATAAGGAATCGCATAAGGACGGTTCATTTTGCGCAAGTCCTAAGTGGCTTGCGATTTAAAAATAAAAAATAAAAAAAATCGTATAAGTTTGTTTGCGCAGGTGATGTGGTGTGGCATTGCAGCAAGGTGATGTTTCTCCGTGCCACGTACCTAGGTTGCAACGAGATAGAGGGCTAGTCAAGCCACCTTCTGACAGGTAGTTAATGAAGAAATGACCGATATATCTTACCGTATATTTGGCAACAGCACAATTAATTTTCCAGATTTGGAAAATCTTCGACGAGACCAGCGCCTGCACACACATTTCGAGGGAAACGTGATCGGATTTCAGCAATTATTAAGGATCGGGATGGCAGTTGCTGTCTCATCCATGCAATTAATACGACTGACGGGTTCAGTCTAGATGACCGTTGCATCCGGGATTGTTGCCTTTGGCATAAAAGAAGAAATTATTCAATGGGGCGGGTTACATTTGCAAAAGCCCGAGACCTATAGAGTGTAGTGCTAAGTGTTCCCTGTGCAGAGCTCATTCAGTTACAGAGTACAGTGATTCCACTATTTTGCAGCCATTTCCCATCCATGGTATTCCATCGAGTGGGTTCTGTCTGAGGATGAACCTATAGAAGCGATTTTGGAAAGAACATGCTGGCCGTGCGTCCACCATGAGGACGTCGCCCAAGGTTGTGAAATTAGGTGCATTACAGGTCAGACAGCCATCAAGGATTGAGAGTCAAGCGCAGGATGTAGAAGATGTCATCAAAAGATCTACCGCAGAGAAGAAGAAAGATCAGCCGATCACTGAAGATAAGAAAGCAGAGCAGAAGAACGATGAGAAGAAATCTCCCGTCTGAAAGAAAGAAAAAATGAGAAACAGACGACAACGGGAGCGGGTTGCTGACCTATCTGATCAGCTAAGAGAAGAATAAGAGATTACTGAGGCAAAGAAGTGGAAATTTGAATATCAGAGGCAACATGAATACCTGGAGTGATTTGCTGAGACAGAAAATGGAAAAGGACAACAAATCCAGCAAGTCGAACTACAGCATGTAGACAAAGGCTTGCTCTCAGAATGGAATTCATGGTTTGTATTGTGCGCATATGAAGGATTCTAGACCGAGCGAACTGTTATAAGAAGGTAGGAAGATACAGATTTATATCTTCCTTATAGCACGAGCTCTCACACAGATAGAGAGGAGTTCTCGTGATACTAGGAATTTGAGTCCTTATAGCAAGGTACAGGATAGCAAGACCTTGCAAGCGACGGAAGAGCAAGAGCATAACGATAAGGAAAAATAACACATCCCTACAAACTAAGTTAAGCAGAAGACTCCAGTATTAGTCAAGCTATGCTTGACTCGGCACAAGAACGTGTCGAGGTGATGCAGAACGAAGTTGCAGGACTTCGGGACAAGCTTCACTGGACTTCGCAGGAAGCGAAGGAGAAGCTACAGTAGGAGAAGCCCACTAGTTGTGGCTCGGGGGTGAGCCACAAGTAAGTGTTAGGGGATTGTTGGAGCAGGGTCCCGCAGCTATAGTAGAAGCTGCCATTTTGGCGAGTAGATAGTTTTGGCAGAGATAAAGAGATAAGGTAAAGCTACGACGCCGTAGCCCATTTCTAGCTACAGATCAGAGCTGGAAACCATGACTGTTGGGACAGAGAAGTGAAAAAAGAAGACAGTACCTGAGCGACTGAGAAGAGAGAGCTCAACCACTACATTGAAGGCAGCGACGAAGACATGAGGGCTCAGCTACCCTCATAACGGAAAAGGAGCGACAAGGCCGAGGTATTAAAGAAAAAGGACAGAAGTAGGAAGCAGTGCCAGTACCCATGGTCAGCGCTGGGAAGCATGGAAGACTGCAGGAAGCTGTGGTGAAAGGAAGCAGCGCCAGTACCCATGGTCAGCGCTGGGAAGAATGGAAGACTGCAGGAAGCTGTGGTGAAGGGAAGCGGTGCATAGTACCCATGATCAGCGTCGGGAAGCATGGAAGACTGTAGAGAGTAGTGGTGTGACGGAAAGCAGCTACTCCAAGTATAGATATGCCGACTGTCACTAGTTAGGGTTTTTGGGTTACTGTTGGGACAGGCCCATAGTGTTGTAATGGTGAGACCTTCAGGCCACCTATAAAAGGGACATATTTTGTATTGTAAAAGGGTTGGTTGGTTGGTTGGGCAATCAGTTAGACAAGTAGACATTTTGTAGACCATTGTAATATAGAAGCCAAGCTCTGGTTCTGTTATCTGCTGTAGTATCTTACTGTAACCAGTAGCTAGCTCGGTGAGCTTAAATGTAATAATTCGTGGGGATTGAAAGAGGGGCAAGAGTATATTGTAGAGAGACAATATAGAGGTAGAAAGAGATCTAAGAGAGAAGGGCTCCAGGCTGTGTGTGGAGTTACCCAGAAGATCTCTAGCTGCATATGCGGTGCAGCTGAACTGTGTTTGCTTCCCCCAAGTGATAATAGAGAAACACAGTTTTTCTGGACATAGCTTCTATCTTGGAAGTGAACCACGTAAAACTAGAGTGTTATGTGATCAATTTCATGTGATTTTATTTGGTTATCTTATCTGTCATTCATTACATGAACTTTGCTTATAGTTAAATGTGTATATGTTTCGGTAAGTTTACAGCTTTATAGATGGATAAATGTAAATCGCAGTCTCTATAGATTATGTAAAAGAGTTTGTCTATGGTTCACCTAGGACAGTTAAGAATCGCAGCGTAAACGGCCTCGTAAGTTGAGTCCTGGGAGTCGAACATGAGTCACGCTAGGTGCGCTGCACCGTGGGGGTAGGATATCGAAGAGAGGCGATATCGCACCAGCAAAGGAGTTGCGGTGCGCAATACCGTAGGTCAAGGGCCTAGCGCAGGATGGGTGTGTGTTGTCCAGGATGCAGCGATGTGATAGGGGCTAGGGATATCGCGAGTAGAGAAGAGACTGTGCGTTGTAGAGAAAGAGATCTCGCGGGCTAAGAAGAGCTGTGAGACACAAGTAGGATGTCGTAGAACCTGGTCCAAGACACTTGAGTCTTTGGCCAACCCATTGAATCACTTCGGGTGAGACTTCAGACCACTTCATGGTCTGTCGCCAAAAGGGCCAGTGAATTAGGGGTGTTGTTGGCTCATTATAGTAAACCCAGGTCTGCCCATAGTGACCAACAAGTCATCGATATTTTGACTGAAGCCACCTCCCAAGATGTTTGCAATCTAGTAGTATTGATGGACTCACAACTCGTGGTTTGTCATCTAAACCATGTCTACACCATTAGTAATCCATTGCTTCTCCACCTCTTCCAGAGAGTACGCTTGCTAGAAATATCATTTGAAACCATCACTTATAGGAATATTACTAGGGAACATAATGTAGTTGCTGACTCATTAGCTAATTACATCCTAGATTGGCATATTTCCCATTCATGACATTGAAATCAAACATGGTCCATTGTAAATAAACATTTAAAGACACATAAAACTCATGTAAAATACATTCACCATTTAAGACATATAAACACCAGGTAAAAGTCTGTATATATATTTATGAACAAGTTTACAAAAAATAGGTCCCAAGACCTCATTTGAAGCACGTAGACTTTCAGGCAAGAATCACCATACAAAATCCTGAAGCTGTCAGCTTTTAGTAGATATCTCATACACACAATGTCTATTGATGCTCATGGTAACACATCACTGCCCGGGCTATTCTATGTAGCAACCTACTAAATCGACCTGATACTCCCATTGTAGGTCTTTGATACCTCTAAGGGAGGCCATCAATGGAAACATCTGGGATGTCTAAGGTCAACCTCTCCAGTTTTTCCTCTAACTCCCCGATGATATCATCGCCCTACGGTACAAAGAGGGCCCCATCTTGTCTATCCAATGGAGAATCTCCCCCAGGATGGGCTGCTCCAACATCTGCATGAGAATATCTAGGTCTCATTACTTAACATAAAAATTATAAAACATCAAAAAACATAAAAACATTTCATCCATTTTAGGGTTTCTTGCTTCTTACCGATGTCATCCCACTATCCACCAAGTGGGAGCGGTAGGTCAGGATCTCCGCTGAAGTCTGTGCATGCGTAAGCATAATCCTCCACCATGAGGATCTGATCTCGGAGCCATTTGAAGAATGAATCACTGAACTTCACCTTCCCCCTGCCCACTCCAGTACGAGCCATAATCTGGACCCACCTCAGCATACAGGGGTCCCATGCTCTTAGCTCTGTGAAGACCACCTGAGGTCTCATTTGTGGTACCCGCTCAAATAAGAAGTAGGCTAGAATGGAACCAAATCCAAACTGCTTCAGTTCTCCCTGCCGACACTTAATCAACTAATATTTGAATATCAAAAGCATGGATTCTGCCTAGTTGAACACCGTAGGTGCCATGGCCTCTATGGCATATAACATGTGTGCCCTAGAAGCCTGGTGCACGCCCTGACTCCCGGGCACTCTCTGCATAGTAAATAGGACAGTCCGTAGAGGCCCGTTCGTCACTACTTTGATGGGTATTTTCTTCCCTGATGTCCTCATCCCTGGGACACAATGACGGTCTATCAACTCTCGCGTGGTAATATCCCCTCCCTAGGAACCTGTTAGAGAGATGGGGGCACCCCGTCTTAATAGACCAGTCAAGAAGTAGATGTCCTCTACCTCTACTGTCAGAATACGGGACCCAACCTCGAAGTACTACTACTTTGGATTCCACATCCAAAGTATGTGCTCTAGAAACCATTCATGTGATACCATTCTTGGGGTTCGAAAGAATTTCAGAGCCCATAGTCTCATAATGAGTCTATACAAGCTGCATTCCTTTCAGCGAAAGCGTCATCATTGTCATGTTGTCTTTCTTTCCATATCACCATGATTGAGCACCAAAGACCTACCAAAAACAATGATAGAACATATTAGAATCATCTTTAATCATTTAAATTCAAAAGAATGATTTATTTTTTCTTGTGCTACCATTTTTAAATCTCCACGGCCGGCACTACCTGTATGCCATTAGAGACAGGAGGTGGCACCTCCTGTCAGCCTTGTTTTAGGCACGGTTCTTGTGAGGTACCGCATATCCCATAAGGGGTATGTGTGGTGCCTATTTCCATGGTTTTAGGGCTTGCCCTACAAGCTCAAAACCCCATCAAAACTCAAAATAAAGACTACGAAAAGAAAGAGTAGGGTTTTGACTGCTACCTAGAACTGACGGCACTCAAATCCGGGAACTCCCGGTATCAGCACCTGAAGATCCGGCTAGGAAAGTGCTCCAAATTCTCTCCACTATGGGTAAATAGTAAAATGATTTGATTTTTTACTATTTACATGGCTTATATAGGCATTTCTTGGGTTTGATATGCTATAGTTTTGATTTGAAATCACTTTTTTCTCGAAATTTATCTGTCGTAATCCCTTAATGTTAGTCATGAGTGCATTTCACAGTTGTTTTTTGAGTCGATTACAGGATAGAAGAACCATAGCAACAAGCTTTGGGATTTTGCTTATGAATTTTTTGTACTTCCATAAAACGGAAAAAGTCGATGAGCATTTGTTACGACACTTTGATCATGCTCCTTAAACCTAGTATCAAAGGTCCAACTCCATTTCCGATCCTTTCTAGGCTCGTAAAAAATTGACATTGTGTAAAGAAACCTCATGGATTCCTCTTTAAACTCTTTTTAGGCTCCCTAAATATGAAAATATTATTGAGTGATATTGTCTTCTTCATGCTCGTTAAAGCATTTGAAGAGTCGTCTCTTTGATGGTAGGTTATCTCTTTTTCTGTCCGGATAGACTATTTACGAAAAAGGAACACTCCAGCCGATCATGACTGGAAGAGTTCTCTAAGGTATGATTTTACACTTTTTTGGGCCTTGGAGACTATATCATACGAAAAAGGACCCCTTTGGAGTCTTCTTCATAATCATTCAGACTCTCTAAATATGAACGATACTACATTTTCTTTCATTGGACTCGTTAAATTAAACATTAAGAGACCCGTTTTGGGAACGAACCCCTCCTCTCTTAGGTTCGTAAAACATATGAGTCTGTACTTGTCTTTGGACAAGCTATACCGAGTGTTTGTTACCCTCTTTGAACTCGTAAAATCGAAAAGAGGCACTCATCGACCATGATGGGGAAAATGGGAAGGGAATCATTTTGCATATAAATGGCAGTAGTTTGTCGTTACCTTTGAACATGGCATTTGTCTACATACCATGTCAGTCAATTGGGTATTCAGCTGATCTCCATGATGATTCAATTTCATGAGTCATGCCACTCCTTTGAGTCTTTCAAAATAATGCATTGTCCATTGTCGCATTGTGTATTTGTCTTGTTTAGTCATGCTGCCAAGTCTTTTGTCGTGCCACCCGATGTTCAAAGGGAAGTTGAAGAGGTTTTTCCTCTGCAGTCAAAATAGTCTCTGTGTTGTTACTTTTGAGTCAGTCCTATGGTTACTACATTCACATCATTCCAGAACTATGTTCTGAGTTTCGTGTCGTCTATGTGGGGCTCATCATGGTCCTCCTTTGACGAGACTATCCCCATCGACATCAGCTCATCATCCAGGAAATAGTCTTAGAAACAAAAACTTAGTACCTTGAGATCTGTATGCCTTAATGACAGATTCTCTTGTTCTTGACATGGGTTCATATCATTGACTTTTGATCGATAGAATCGAATGGGTGTTCAACATCAGGACATCTATTCACACTCAGCAGATTGTACTAGGGTACATTGGGAATCATTGACATCAATGGTGATCTCCCTTACACTTGTTAACAGTTCACATCATTGGTCGGTAATCAAGTGGTTTCTACCATGTTTGACTTTAGATCATTGTAATCACATGGATAGAATCGTACTTTGGGAAAGACGAGATGAAGACCCTGGGTATTTGTTTAAAGCGCTCATTGCTTTTCCCCAGGTTGCGACGGAGTTTTGTATATCTATCATGGATCCACATTTGTATGGTCATGGCTATGCTCAAATTTGCGTCAGTATGACATAGATCTACATTGTATGTCTGGTAGCTATGTCCAAGTTTGATTCCTCTGTCACATGGATCTACACTGTATTCTAGTAGCCATGCTTGTTTATTCCTCCCATGGATCTTCCTTTTATTAGCTTGTAGCCATGAGTTTCTTACTTGTGTCTATGAGTCAAAAATATTGACGTACTACAGATGCCTACTTGACCACATGCTCCGATCGAGCTGACATTTCACCTCGTAGCGATGACTTGTTCTCTCAAAGCTCTCATTTATCATATCCCTTTAAGAATCATGCTTTGGGGGGCATCCCGTTATACCCAAATCCTGTCAGCACCATGTGATGAGATCCTTGACTTACATATTTTCCCTTAATCCCAGCACTTGGAGAGAAAAACCATGTTGTTTGTCAATATTTCATGAAAATACTCAACATGATGCTTTCCCTGTTAACCATGAGCGGTACCTTGCTCACACCGCATGTATCTTGTTTACCATAAGCGATGCCACCGCTTGTAGCCTTTGGTCCATAAGAGTTTTTAACCTAAACCGCTCTGTCATAAGAGGGAAAAAGTGGTACCCTAGGTAAAATGAGAAAAAGAGAGGTTTCTCGAGGCTTCTAGATCATGAGCCTCATGTCCTCTCTTATCCCTAACATTGTGGGTCAGTTGAGCTCGAGATCCCCCATCATAGGATCTTCAATGCTACCTCATCCACAAATCTCTCAACCATTGCTATCCATTGAGACTTATAAATACAAGCTCATGTCCATGGTTGAAGGGGGAACCATAGAGGTATTGTTATGCTGTTGGATTGAGCACTTGGCCCAAGCCATTTGAGAGCATAGAGAGTAAATTCGAAGCTTATGGGGATGAAGTGTTGGTTTCATGGAGATGCACGTCAACACTAAGGGTTAATTGGTTGTAAACTTCTCCATTCATCTTAATGCAAAGCTGATTTCTGTCCCACATTACTGTTGTTTTGATTTCACATGTAAATGTTGTCGGATTCCTTAGTCACTGACATGGATAAATAGATTATGTTCTGGTAGCTTTGATGTGTTTGATCTACTTGCAAGTACACACTTTCACTATCAAAGCAGCATTCCAGGTATCTATGACATCCAGGGAGGGTCTTCATCCTTTGTCATTCACTCATTTGTTCTGGATCTGAACCATTTACACTAGAGGAACAACTTCTATCTATAGAAGATGAAATATTCTTGCTTACATTCTTCAAGAATTGAGTCCTTCGTATTCCTCATCGCTTGATGGATCTTCTTTGAATTGTGAGAGCTTGATCTTCAGTTGTTCCCATATTCTCTTCTCTTATTACAAGTTGAGCTTATTCTTGTGTGCACTCTTCATAGAGTCTGTTGAAGGTAATCACTTCATTCTAGCACACATTCCTTGAATGAATGAGTCCCATGATCCTAGGAGGCCATTCAGGGTGGTTATCATGACTTCTGCATTCTGGATCTTCACGTTCTTCAACTGGTTTCTCAAAGTCATCTTCTGATTTATGTTCTTCCCTTCAAATAGCTTAGTCAAGGAATAAAACATCTCTTTAGGTGTCTTTAGGGAAGACACTTGTGGCATAAGATGATCCTTAATTGAATCAGCAATGATATTCTTAGCCTTGACCAAGTTCTTCTTGTGTAAGGATTTTAGCCTCATCTCCCTCTGGAACTGGAACCTCTCCACTTATGTAGGTGTCCAATTCATTTTCTTCAAAAGCCAGTGAAATCCTGTACTTTCAGTATTGGAATTTTTCAGCTTCACCAAGCTTGTCATCAAGCTGGTGTGATTTGTCATTTTGAAATGAGAGCCTCAACTGTAAATAGCAAAAGATTATATCTTACCGATTTGAGGTGTTCGTCCTGGTTTTGGATCTGGATGATCTAGGGTTTGTCAGAGAAACCCTAATTTTAAAAACTTGGAATATTTAATATATGATTGGATATAAATATGGGGTTCTTCAAGATGAGTTGTCTAATGTATTCGTTTTCTGAAAACAGTGGAGCGAAGCTCCTGGAATAGGAAGCCCTAGTTTTCCAATTTTCTCTAGAGAAATTCCTGATATTGTTTTTGGAGTATCTCTAACGTTACTTCTCCTCTGTTTCTAAAATTGCATATAGAGGTATCCTCGTCTGTCCTATTTCCAAAACCATATGTTTGAGCAGAATTGGTTTCACCAATTGGGACTTATGAGAGTTTTCCCAAGGTGACTTATTTCAAGACTATTCAGCATCACGAACTTGTACGGACTGCCACGTGCCCCTGTTTCATCATAAGGGACTGAAATTCTTACCATAGAAATTATAGTCTGTGCCCTACCTTGCACATCTTGATAAATTGCATTTGGACCTTCATATCCCTAGATATAGCAATTCTCCCTAGTTGTACTATTTAGGGATGAATCTGTTAGCCAGTTTTGCTACACAGTTTGAATGTTGCCATATGCCAAACTTTGAATGTTTCACTCACAGGAAAAGCCACAGTAGGATGAATAAAAGGAAGTCACAACAGTAATGAAGCAAATGTTAATGTTACAGCCACAGATGAGAACAATGTCACAGCTCTAAATGTTGCACAGAATACCCGCACATTGAAAAGGATGATTACACAGTTCACTACAACAGAGGATTTTGTTATACATTCAAATAAATGAAACAGAAGGATGAAAACGATCAAGTGTTACATCTATACAGTGATTCACATATATTTTAAATGAATAATTTGATCACATTATACAAAATGGGCAGGATCTGAAACAAAGCGGCCGAAAGATAGTAATTTTTTCATCCACAACGGCGGAAGGGTAGCGACTTCTTCATCCGCAATGGCGGAAGCCCACAACTCAAGGATTGGCGACAATAGGAAAACTCTTCATCGGAGGAGAAATGAATAAACAATGGAAGAATAGTGACTTTCTCATCCGCAATAGTGGAAGACCGAAAGACAACGGGCTCCGTGACAAACAAACATATCGACGAGCAGAGGAGAAACGAGTAAATGATGGAAGAATAGTGGCTTTCTCATCTGCAATGGCAGAAGAACAAAAGACTATATCAGTGAGCGGAACATATCAGTGAGCGGAACATTGGAAGTTGGAAGGACATCCCCTTCTGCAACATCGGAGTGAAAAGCAGAACAGGAGCTGCAACGTTGGAGCTTTAAAACCTCGGAAGTCGAAAGGACATCCCCTTCCGCAACATCGGAGCGAAAAGAAGAACAGGAGCTGCAACGTCAGAGCTTCAAAACATCGAAAGTCAGAGCATTCTAGGAGCCACAACAGTGGAGGTATAAATGCTTTCGGGAGCCGCAACGACGGAAGCCAAAATAACAAAACTTCCAACTCGAAACCCAAAAGACAGCCGATTGAAACAGAGCTCATCGGAGCTAGTTTCCCGTCCCTCTTTCGAAACAGTGGAATTTTAATTCACATATGTGTCCACTGTGGCACAACAATGTTATACACAGAGGAAGTCTCCATATTCAGAGCCGAACCCAGGGTCCTTTGATCTAGAAATAGTGGAACTTGAAGAGTCTAGCACAGTATTGATTCGATGATGACTATTCGTGGAATGCAGAGAGTCAAACAAACTGGGCATTCGAAGGACTTAAAGTTTTTGTCAGTTAGAGACTTTTGAGAATCTATGATATTCGTGGAATGTGAATTGTTTTGTACAGATCAGTAGTCAAGACCTATTAACTATTTCTTATTTGCAATAAGATGGAAAATGAAGAGTCCGTAACCGTTTCTGTAATGAACGGAGAGAATGGGAATCGACTGGAATATATATATTTTAGCAAGAAAATGTAAGAGTGTGAGCTGTTCAGTAAGGTAATTTCAAATATAAGAGATTGAGAACATTGCAGAATAGGATTGAAGAGCTGAATACGATGATCGTTGCAGAGTATGAAGAGTCCAGATGAGAAAGAAAATAAGAATGATACAGTGACAGTCTCGGTGAGTTCTGTATGTGCTTAGTATTGATGATAAACAGAGAAAAATGTACAGAGATAGAATTATAACATCTGTTGTAAATATCTGTGATACTGTCTAATTCAGAATCATAATGTAAATGTTGATTTATAAAGCCTAGTCATAGACAGTGAGGG
>LPNX011226141.1:5143-87622 GCA_001517045.1 Pseudotsuga menziesii | reverse complement strand
TTTAAATACATATAATGTTCCAGCAACTATTCCAATAGATCCTATAAGTAGAAGACTCTATGAGAGTAATTCAAAGGCTATGTATGGTATTCTAGGAGGCCCAGCAGCTTTAGAATTTGTTAAAGTAATGAACTGTTCCTCAGCAAAAGAAATTTGGGACAAACTAAAAATAGTCTATGAAGGGGATGATAAAGTTAAAAATGCCAAATTACAAACATATAGATCTCAATTTGAAAGTTTGAAAATGGAAGAATATGAGGATATAGCCACTTATTTCCTTCGAATAGATGAAGTTGCCAATACCATGAGAGGGCTAGGACAAAAGATTAAAGATGAAGATCTTGTACAAAAGGTTCTTAGATCTCTTCCTGCTAGATTTAATCCTAAGGTTTCTGCATTAGAAGAAAGAGCAGATTTAGATACCTTAGATATGGATACACTTAGTGGAATATTGACTGCATATGAAATGAGAATTTTTGGTGAGACTTCTTCCAAGAAAGAAGCAGCATTCAAAGTAGCAAAGAAGGAGAAGAAGAAGAATAAAGAAGAAGTGAACCATTCTAAAAAATCAGAAGATGATGAAGAAGAAGCAAATTTTGTCAAGAGCTTAAGAAAGGGTGTAGGTAGGTACAAAGGTAAGCTTCCTTTGAAATGTTTTAGATGTGCTAGAATAGGCCACTTTGCTTCCAAATGTCCATATAGTAAGAAATTTGACAATGAGGAAGAAAGCAGTAAAAAGCCAAAGCAATACAAAAATAAATACAAGTCTTTCAATACACGTACCTTCAAGAAGAAGAGTTTATTTACTAAAGAAGAAAGTGATATATCTGATTCCGATGAAAGTGATGATCAGTCAGATGAGAATCTCTTTATGGCTTTGGAAAATGAGAAAGACCAGTCTGAAGAGGAAGAAGATGGTGAAGTGGATTTGGAAGCAGAATTGGTAAGTGCTCTATGTGATTTAAGAAGAGAAAGAAAAGAATGTATACATCTTAAGAGAAATGTTAAAGAACTTGAGGATGAGTTGAAAAAATCAAATGATTCATTTGAAAGCACTGAAGCAATGATGATTGAATTAAAACTAAAACTGGAAGAAGCTAGAACCACTGAAGAATCTCTAAACAAATTAATTATGGTAAAGGATAAATAGATTGAAAACCTGAAATCAGAAGTTGTCTTATTAAGGAAGAAGGTACAGGAAAGCAACATGACTCACAGTTCATCAATTCTAAATCAGATAATAGAAAGTCATAGATCTGTAAATGATAAATCTGGACTAGGTTATAAGGCAACATTGATCAATGATGGTTCTAGTTCAAGTTTGAAAGAAATAGGTGCAGAAAAGAAGAATGAGAAAGGAGCTGATGAGAATTCAATGGTTGAGAAACAGGAAGAAAAAACAAGACCAGTTGTTCAGAAAAGAACACATGACGAGTATCAAAATAAGTTTAATGGCTATTGTTTCTTTTGTTAAAATTATGGACACAAGGCTGCGTTTTGTACTAAATTTTCAAGAAAAATATATGAACATAATGGTTATGAGAAGTCTAGACATGGATATGGAAAAATATTGGATGTGACAAATCAAAACAGAAACAACAATACTCATAACAGATTTGATATTTTAAACCATGAAACAGAATGTTATAAGTGTCAAAATTTTGGTCATATTTCAAGAAATTGCCCTTCCTACTTTCAGAAAGTTAGTAAACTCATTTGTACTCATCAACAAACTCAAATCTAGAAAAGGAAGACTGAAAATCTGAAGGCTGAAAATTGTAACGTAGCACTGCAAGCTGAACATAAAATCAAATGGATAATAGACAGTGGATGCTCCAAACATATGACAGGAAGTAAACATTTTTTTATCAAACTAGACAATGGAAAAGAGGGATCTGTCACATTTGGAAATGATCAGACAGCTAGAATAATTGGAAGAGGGACTGTATGTTTAAACAGTAAGAAAAACTTGGCTGAAAATGTCCTGTTGATAGAAGACATGGAACACAACTTGCTGAGTGTTAGTCAAACATGTGATAAGGGACGCTACATGATATTTGATTCAAATGGATGTCAAATTAGAGATGTGAAAACAGATAAACTAATAGGTACAACCACAAGAAGTGCAAGCAATGTCTATATTCTAGATGAGAAAAAGAATGAATGCTGTCTTAGTAATGAGAATGAAAGCTGGTTGTGGCACAAGAGACTAGGTCACATCAATTTTGATAATCTAATCAATATGAGTAAGAATGAAGCTGTAAGAGATTTACCATCTTTAAAGAATCTCTCAGGTTTAGTGTGCAAGCAATGTCAACATGGGAAACAAACAAGAGTCATATTTAAAACAAAAGAATACTCCACAACTAAACTGCTTGAGATAGTGCATACTGACATTTGTGGGCCCATGAGAACAAAAGGGATGAAAGGAGAAAAGTATTTCTTATTATTTGTGGATGATTACACTAGAATGACTTGGATTTACTTATTGAAAAAGAAATATGAAGCTTTTGACTACTTTCAAACGTTTAAAGAATTTGTTGAAAATGAATGTGACAAGAAAATAAAGTGCCTGAGATTTGATAATGGAGGAGAGTGCGTGTCAAATGAATTTAACAAATTTTGGTGATGTGAACGGGATAAAGAGACACTTCTCTGTGACTAAAACACCCCAGCAGAATGGGGTAGTAGAATGGAAAAACAGAACAGTAGTAGAGATGGCTAGAACCATGCTCCATGAAGCAAAGTTGAGTAATGTGCTTTGGCCTCAAGCTATTCACACAACAGTTCACATACTGAATCGACGTCTGCTAAGAATCGATGTATGCTAAGAAATAACCAGTTTGTCATGCCATATCAAATGTGGAAAGGAAGACCAGCCATCGTTAAACATTTCAGGATTTTTGGCTGTAAGTGTTATATCAAATGAGTAGATCCACATTTGGGAAAATTAGACTCTAGAACCGATGATGGAGTATTAGTTGGCTACTCCTACTCTAGAAAAGCATATAAATGTTATAATTTCAGACTAAGAAAGATTGTTGAAGCAATAGATGTAACATTTGATGAATCTACATTCTTAAAATCAAATACTAAGCAAAAGGAGTTTGAGACTCATGATATATTTGACAAGCACAGGTCAGATGATGAAGAGGATGAAATAGAAGAGGTTAAGGCTGATGACAGTGACAGATCTACAAGTGATGATGAACAATGCTTCAGTCCTTCAAAAAATATAATTTCAACAAAATCTCCAAGTAGTTGAATACAGAAAAATCACCCTGAAGAATTGATTATTGGGGATATAAACTCAGGTGTCGAGACAAGAAGTAAAAGACAACAACCCATCCTTGAAGAGCAGGTATCACTTCTCTTTCTGACTGAACCAAAAAATGTGAATGAAGCTATCAAAGATAAACATTGGGTAAATGCTATGAAGGAAGAGCTTAGCCAAATTGAAAAGAATCATACCTGGGAACTAGTTCCTAGACCTGCAAACAAAAATGTAATAGGAGCTAAGTGGGTTTTCAGGAATAAACTGGATGATACAGGAAAAGTAACCAGAAATAAAGCAAGACTAGTTTGCAAAGGTTATGCATAGGTAGAAGGGATTGATTACAGTGAAACATTTGCCCCTATTGCTAGAATGGAAGCAATAAGGTTGATTTTAGCATATTCCAGCTCCAATCAAATTAAAGTCTACCAAATGGATGTGAAGTCAGCTTTTCTGAATGGTGATCTGGAAGAGGAAGTCTACATGGAGCAGCCAGAGGGATTTCATGAACAGGATGCATCACAGTTTGTTTACAAATTGAGGAAAGTGTTATATGGATTAAAGCAAGCACCTAGGGCATGGTACTCCAGACTAGATAACTACTTAATGCAGCAAGGATTCAAGAAAGTTCACATAGATAGTAACCTGTACATTAAAGAAGAGAATAAAAGCCTTATTATTATAGAAGTTTATGTTGATGACATAATTTTTGGGACTGACGATGATAGACTGAGCACAAAGTTTGCTGAAAGCATGCAACAGGAATTCAAAATGTCTATGCTAGGAGAAATGAAGTTCTTTCTTGGATTACTAATCAATCAATGTGACAGAGGTATCTCTATCTCTCAGACTAAATACATTAATGAAATATTAAAGAAATTCAAAATGGAGGATTGTAAGCCAGTTGGTACACCTATGGTCACTGGATGTAAACTCAGTAAAGATGATAACTCTGGAGATGTAGATCAGACTATGTACAGATCCATGATTGGCAGTCTACTCTATACTATAGCAACTAGGCCAGACATTATGCATGTTGTTTGTCAGGTTGGAAGATTTCAGGCTTCACCTAAGAATGGTCACTTGTTGGCTGTAAAGAGGATTTTCAGATACTTAAAAGGAACATCAAATCATGGTTTATGGTATCCAACAAGTAACTCTCTTGACTTATATGCATTTACAGATGCTGACTGGGCTAGATGTATTGAAGACAGGAAAAGTACCAGTGGTGCTGCCTTCTTTCTTGGAGGTTGCTTGGTAAGCTGGTCCAGTAAGAAACAATCATCTGTTTCATTATCTACAGCTGAAGCAGAGTATATAGCAGCAGCAGGATGTTGCACCCAGATTCTTTGGATGAAGCAGATGTTGAAGGATATGCACATATAGAATGATGATCCCATTCCCATTTTCTGTGATAATATAAGTGCAATAATCATTTCAAAGAACCCAGTGATGCATTCAAAGACTAAACACATACCCATCAAATATCATTTTCTGAGAGAGCAGGTGCTGTCCAAAGTTATTAAGCTTGAATATGTTGGAACAAAAGACCAGATTGTTGATATTTTCACTAAGCCTCTTCCCAAATCTTAGTTTGAAATGCTTCGAGCTCAGTTGGGGGTTTGTCCTCTCTGAATATTTTCTCATTCACATTACAGGTTCTTCCTGGTGTCAAATGGTTCCAGATTTTGGTTATTTCTGTGTTCTCTTGCTTTCTGAACATATTCAGTACAGATTGGTTTCATTTTTTCAGCTGTTAGTTGTCTCACAGTGACAGGGGGAGACATATTCACAGGGGGAGTTGTCTTTCTATATTTGCCATGGATGTCAAAAGGGGGAGAAAGCTTTCAATGTTTTTCATCATGTCAAAGGGGGAGTTTGTTAGCCAATTTTGCTACACAGTCTGAATGTTGCCATATGCCAAACTTTGAATGTTTCACTCACAAGAAAAGCCACAGTAGGATGAATCAAAGGAAGTCACAGCAGTAATGAAGCAAATGTTAATGTTATAGCCACAGATGAGAACAATGTCACGGCTCTAAATGTTGCACAGAATACCCACATATTGAAAAGGATGACTACACAGTTCACTACAACAGAGGATTTTGTTATACATTCAAATAAATGAAACAGAAGGATGAAAATGATCAAGTGTTACATCGATACAGCGATTCACATATATTTTAAATGAATAATTTGATCACATTATACAGAATGGGTAGGATCTGAAACAAAGCGGCCGGAAGATAGTAATTTTTTCATCCACAATGGCGGAAGGGTAGCGACTTCTTCATCTGCAATGGCGGAAGCCCATAACTCAAGGATCGATGACAATAGGAAAACTCTTCATCAGAGGAGAAATGACTAAACAACGAAATAATAGTGACTTTCTCATCTGCAACGGTGGAAGACTGAAAGACTACGGGCTTCGCGGCAAACAAACATATCGGCGAGCAGAGGAGAAACGACTAAATGACGGAAGAATAGTGGCTTTCTTATCCGCAATGGCGGAAGAAAAAAAGACTATATCGGTGAGAGGAACATCGAAATTTGGAAGGACATCCCCTTCCACAAATTCGGAGCGAAAAGAGGAACAGAAGCTGCAACGTTGGAGCTTTAAAACATCAGAAGTCAGAAGGACATCCCCTTCCACAACATCGGAGTGAAAAGTGGAATAGGAGCCGCAATGTCGGAGCTTCAAAACATTGGAAGTGGGAGCATTCCAGGAGCCGCAACAGTAGAGGTATAAAGGCTTTCGGGAGTCGCAATGGTGGAAGCCAAAATAACAAAACTTCCGACTCGAAACCCAAAAGATAGCCGATTGAAACAGAGCTCATCGGAGCTAGTTGCCCGTCCCTCTTCCGAAACAGCGGAATTTTAATTCACATATGTGTCTGCTGCGGCACACCACTATTATATACAGAGGAAGTCTCCATATTCAGATCCGAACCTAGGGTCCTTTGATCTGGAAACAGTGGAACTTGAAGAGTCTAGCACATTATTGATTCGATGATGACTATTCGTGGAATGCAGAGAGTCAGACAAACTGGGCATTCAAAGGACTTAAATTTTTTGTCAGTTAGAGACTTTTGAGAATCTATGATATTCATGGATTGTGAATCGTTTTGTACAGATCAGCATTCGAGACCTATTAACTGTTTCTCATTTGCAATTAGATGGAAAATGAAGAGTTCGTAACCGTTTTTGTAATAAACGAAGAGAATGCGAATCGACTGGAATATATATATATATATATATATATATATATATATATATATTGTAGCAAGCAGATGTAAGAGTGTGCCTTGTTCAGTAAGGTAATTTCAAATATAAGAGATTGAGCACATTACAGAATAGGATTGAAAAGCTGAATACGATGATTGTTGCAGAGTATGAAGAGTCCAGATGAGAAAGAAAATAAGAATGATACAGTGACAGTCTTGGTAAATTCTGTATGTGCTTAGTCTTGATGATAAACAGAGAAAAATGTACAGAGATAGAATTATAACATATGTTGTGAATATTTGCAATACTGTCTAATTCAGAATCATAATGTAAATGTTGATTTATAAATCCTAGTCATAGACAGTGAGGGTTTGTAAGGATTTGATTCATTCTGTAATTCACATGTTCTCTGGGGTGTTGTAGCATCCCTCTGGTTGTTGCCAGAAAATAGAAAAAAGTTGGTGCTTGTATAATTGGAAGTTGGAGCTTCCAGAGGTAGCAACCTTGTCTGGGTTGAAGCTCAGGCAAAATAAAAGAATGTAAAGAGGAGTTGGAGCTTACCTTTCATTCTTAAGAAGAAGAGTTTTTACTGTTTCCTCATGAAAACATTATGTCTTGTGTTCGTTGATGTGATTGAATGTTGAATGAAATTTAATTTGCTGCTATATGTTGAATGGTTTAAACATATGTTCATAATAAATCTGAAACATCCTTTAAAAATATGCACTTTGGTATGTAACTGATTCACCCCCCCTCTCAGTTACTTTAATCCGTCCAACAGAATCCTGGAAGAGGCTGGAACCCTGATTTGGAGGAATCATATCTCCCAAAATATAGAGAATATGAGGATGAAATTTTTACACTAGGTACATCAAGATGTTTTCTTTGGCCTGTGAAAATTTTGGCTCCTGATCCTTCTTCAAGCTCAAGATATAGCGAATGTACAAAAACTACCAGTTTTAGTATTTTAGGGTTTGACTTTCCTGGATTTTTACCCAACCAAAAATCTCGAACTTGGTCTCTTAATTTTGATTTTGAGGAGAAGATAAATCCTGCACTGGGCTCACTCAAAAATTCCACTTTTGTGAAAGTCCCTAATTTCTCGATGCAAAAACTGAAAATGCCTAGAATCAAATTTTGCTTTTATAGAAAGATTCACCCTTTAATGGAGAGTTATCCTAGCCTCCTTTTGCTGATGGATTATGGAGAAAGACCCAAAAATTAAGAAGCCCTAGATTCTACAACTGCACAGTTTTTTCTTCTTAGGTTAGCTCTTATACCATGTTAGATTTTAATCATTTAAGCAATATGATATTAGGATCTTATCTGAGAGAATACCATGCACAACAATAATCACAAGAGACAAGAGACACAAAGAATGTTCCTCAGGGAAAGAATAAAAGAGAAAACCCCACAACTTCCTCAGAGATAGAATGAGCATCAATAACAAAAGTAAAACCCGAAAACATAAATATGATCTCCAACAACTGATCTCTCTCACTTGTGCCAGCACTTCCTCTCTCACTCATGTGCCCCAGTTGAGTGACTGTGTATGATAAATAGAGAGTATCACTCTCTATTTATACTAGTTTCTGACTTGACAATTACTTACTTGGGCTGACTTCTCTATGAGAGTCTAATAACCCTAGTTCCCCTGAACTATGGGGAACTTTCCACCCTGATCAATAAGGAGGGTTAACCTCAAATCAATTGTGGGGACTATTTCCCCGACTTACAATGGAGGGTTAACCTCATTGAATTTACATGACTTTATTATATTAATGAATCTCCCGATAGGAACATCAGGGTACAATGAAATACAAATCATTCTCCCAATAGGAACATCGGGGTACAATATAAGATATGCAATTGAATACATTTTGAAGTTACAAATACATCAACACCTCTTACAACTGCTTGATCATTTGCTCTAATTTCTCATCTTGGACTATGGTTCCCAAAAAATTGTGTAGTCACGTTCGTGACTTTCTTTGCTGCCTACTACAACTCTTCTAGCTTTGTCTCCACATCCTCTATGGTGCTCTTCCTCTCTGTGATTTGTTTAGGTGGTGTATTGGGATGTAGCAGAGCATTAAACATGTTAATGTCATGCTCCAACTATGCGATGATCATCCCAAGTTGCTACACTTTGGCTTCTACATCCTCATCCGTAGTAGCTTTCGACACTCATTGACATACTTTAGAGATGAAATTTTCCAACTATACTTGACATTCCCAAATTTGTGCCTTCTCAACTACTAGTTGATATTGCTCCTTTTTCAATTCCTAAATATCCTTGGTGCTCTTGGTCCTCAACTCTTCTTGTGCCATCTTCAATGCTTCAACCTCTTTCTATGCTTCCACATCGTTCTACTGCAATTGCAAAAACTGACCATTGATGCTCTATTCTATGTCTGCCAACTCCTGATTGGAGACTCTTTGCATATGTACCAACGTATGCGTGGACAAAATGTTGATGGAAATAGACAAGTACTACAACTATTGCAGGGATGCATTCAAATCCTCATTGTTGCTCTCAATTGCAGTTAGGGGAATTTGAACATTTCAAACCCACGTACCAGTGCTAATTAAGCAAAAATTCGGCATAGTCATTCCCTCTGGTGCTTTCTTCAAAAAATGCATCACATAAAGAATCAAGTCATGATCTTATCTTAGCAAATCTCTCTTGCACAAATTTCTTCATCTCTTTGGTTGCTCCATCTGTTGCATCTGTAATTGCCTTAAGGAGTTGATTCAGCTGTGCCTACATTGCTATGGTATCAGTCGTGCCTTGTTATTGGCACCTCTTTGTTCTTAAATATTCAGCTGTGCATTCTTATTCTGAGTTCGTAGGTGTCTTTGAGGATTCTTAATCGGTTTCATGCTGAATCTGCTCGTCATTCTTATGCACAGGAGCAACAGGAGCATCTGCCGGGGATCTTGTCGATACTTCTTCCAAACTGACCGGTTCTCTCCATGATATAGGAAAATAATTAAAAATCACATCCAATTCTACATCTAACAATTTATATGGCATCGGTAGCCATTTATTTTCTAAGTCACGTCGCGCTTGTACATGAATGGTGTGTGGGATGATCGCAAACCGAGCAAAACTTTGATACTTCATCGTAGATTCCTTAGATAACTGTGGGAATTTCATAGTTGGCTCCTGCAATGCTTCCCAATAGACCCAAAATTTAATCATATAGTCCATCAATATTTCAGGTTCCCTTACCCACTAGATATTCTGGTAGCATGCACCCTTGCACACTTTCACTGCCTCCACATGCATACCTTGATAGTCAACTAGTTCCATCCAAGCTACCAGCACGATTAAGATTAGTAACCAGTTGTATGTAAAGTGCTGCTCTCCCACTTGAACTACCACTGTGTCATCTACCAACTCGTTCATAAAAAAGAGTGACCAGTTCATCTATACGCCTTCCGCACATCGATCTGCACATGCTATAACCCTCGAGTTACATTGGATGGGGTGGTTCTTCCTAGCCACTTTTCTAGCCAAAATCCTTACTCCAATATGTGCCACCTAGTATTTGATACTGTCGATGCGGTAGCCCACCCATCGTGCTGCAAACCATAATGCTTCTTTAACCTTGCCACAAGTCTCTTGCCATTATCCTTTCCTCGAAAATACTGCGAGGGGTCTGGCCCATCCTTCGGTAGCCCCATGATGTATGATATCAAGTCTACTATGATTTTGATTGGCCCTGTCCATCCACAAAGTCCTCCCATGAAAATAGGCCAAAAGCTACTTTACACAAGAATTTGCCTCATTTAGCCACCCAAAATGTGGCATGTTAATCAAACCCAACAGTCCCGCTCTATGCTGTCCGTGGCTCAATCCTACAGAATGTGTTCTATTGGGCCACCTCCTACTGCTACCATCAACATATATGGTTCCTTTGTAATGTCCTCCAAGGAGAGAAGGGAATGGTCATCATATTTTATCTGCATCAGTGCAAGAACGATGTTGAAAATGCATACCATCCCCTGTGGTATGGATGTCATCCTTAATTGGTATTTATGGTTCTTGGTGAGCTTACTACACTGCGCATCAGGCCAACTGGGAGGTATATATCCAAGGATATCCTTAGCGGACACCCCTACTTTGGTTGTTGAGTCCATACTCCTGAGCTCGATGGCCCCTTCTATATAGTTCCCTCCTCTTGTGCCCTCATAGACGTTCTAGTTTGCCTCTTCTGTGACACCAGGGAGCTAGGTTTCTAGGCCTTCCTCTTCTTCTTTAGCACCAATGATGACCCTATTGGCATACTTGTGACTTCTTCCTCAATCATTACTGGAATGACTGGTGACTCCCTTTCACTCAAAATCTCAACTGTGATAGGTTCACTTTGCATGCCGCACCAGTGCCCTGCAATGCTCAATAGTCTCTCAACCTTACTTTACTTATCAACTCACTCAACTCACTAAGATTCTGCTATGCAACTCTACAACTTCGCTCAATCTCGCACAATGGTAACTTCCGACTGCATCGAGCTCCTTTTTATAGCATGAAGTCGATCCGATACCCATCATGAACAAATAAACGCAATCCTATTTACCTCATCATGGACAAATCATGAATTAAATTCTTGAATCCATCGTTGATTCTGTCAATCCAACGGTCGGATTCGGCATCAATATGTGTTGCTTCAACAAGCATCGTTAGTTAACTTCTTTAACTGTCTACATTTATTGTTGATTTGACTATGTCATGGCCCTGTAGCTGTCACAATAAGCCTTCCTAAATATGCTACTGACTCCCCTACATGTGCATCCACTTCCTCTTGGTGCACCATCCTTCCTACTTATCCCCCTTTTTTCTTTTTTTTCATTGCGCAGTTCCTCAAGCGTTGTGTGGTTCTGGTCCTGTCCTATAGGGCTTCATCCTACTACCATTCACTACCTTTGGTAGCATCGCACCGTCTAACTGTGGTACTTGAATTGCTCCTCCTGGAGTAATGGAATTAATGAGATAGGGACCTAACCAATGCATCTGTAACTTGTCTGGATGCTTCATGAACTTGCTGTTGTACAACAACACCAAGTCTCCTTGCTGGAACTGTTTGTTCTTTATATGTCGATCATGCCAAGATTTTTGTTGGCCCTTGTCAATGTCCTGGTAGAATCCTCCAACAAAGCGGTCTTCCTCGAGTTGTACTAGTTGCTCCAAGAATTCCTCTAACATTGCTTCAACATCCATGCCTATCACTGCCGCTATGTGCAAACTTGGAACAATGTATTCCATAGGAATGACTGCCTCCTACCCATACACCAATTTGAATGGTGTCTTCCCTGTCAATATTTTTCAAGAGGTGTGATATGCCCAAAAGACTACTGGAATCTTCAAATCCTAGTCATTGCGGTTTTCATTGCATACCTTTGTAAGCGCATGCTCCAATACTTTATTGAATTCCTCCTGTTATCTCCCAAAATAAATTTATTTTGATAGTATGAAGAATTTGATTTATGTAATGAAAGATCTAAGGATGATTAACAAATTCAAAGTCTCTGTTCTTGATATGGATGAAAAACTTAAAATTTATAGCTTTCAGTGGCTTAGGTGAGGTTCTTAATAGCTCATTAGCCACTGAAAAGCTATGTTTCGGCAGCTAAACAGTTTAACACAGGATAAAGGTAAACCATTGAAAGTGGCCCGAGTGAGTAAAATGCAAAAACCACTTTCGTTGGCTTGGGCGAGACTGCAAATTACTCATTAGCCACCAAAAAGTGTTGCTTTCAGTAGCTTAGGGAGAAGACCAAGAAGGGTGTTAACCACCAAAAGCGGACAAAAAGAGACATTGGTAAAGGTTCTTTTGGTGGCTTAGGCGAGACTCGGGATAGCTCATTAGCCATTGAAAGGTGATGCTTTCGACAACTTATCGAACAGTTCAAAGAAGATTTTAACTGCTGAAAGTAGGCAAATAAGCATCGGGGAAAAATCACTTTCGATGGCCTACTAGAAAGCTCGAACATTTCATTAGCCATTGGAAGGATGGGTTTTCAGCGGTTAAAAGGGTTTTTCAGCAAGGCCACTATTCACCAAAAAAGGGGTTTCACCGCGATGTTGGGCTAATGGTTTTGGTGGTTTAGGCGAAAGGGATATCACTTCATTACCCACTGAAAGCCATCTTTTTAGTGGTTAGCAGATAAAATTATGAAGGCTATTAACCACCGAAAAGGTAAAATGTGGAAATGGTTAGAAAGCAGTCAAATCAAACCCCATCAGTAAGATAAAAAATCAATGAAGGGTGTGACAAACCACTGAAAGGACTTGAGCCTACATCACCGCATGAGAGAATAAGTGAAAGAGGTCGCTATAGAACTAATAAAGGACTAATAGGATTGGAAACCCTCATTTTTCTTCCACCCATCCAAAAGAATAGCAGAAAGCTCACCAAGTACCCAGGATGATTTGTAAAATTATTGTTGGGAAAATGAAATCAAGAAGATCAACTGCTTCCATCACCTTATGATCTTAACATCCATCATGACAACAAAAACCCTCATAATCAGTGCCAAAAGCTATAGCACATTTCACTTTCGATCTTAGCGTTCCTCTCCACCAGGAAAACCATCTCTGAGAAAGCAACCTGCTAACACACTGTCATACAGAGCTTAGAATTATTTTTGCAGGTACCCAGGAGTGGCATTCATCAAGATGAAGAAGGGAGGACCCGCTCTCAGGCAGGAGTTGGGAGATATCAGCTAGTTGGAAGCACATCCAGAGGTTTGTAAACTCTTCCAAGATGCTGGCTGCTACAGGTTTCGTGAGAAGATACAAGGTTCCCATCAGTAGGTGGCTAAGGCATTTTCCCTCTCATTTGATGGTTCAAAGGTAGTCATATGCAAAGAGGAATTTCACATAGATGAAACCCTAATCACTGAGGTGACTGAACTCCCTGGAACAGGGGAAAAATGGTTCAATACCACCATACCAAAAGATGTAGAGTCTTACCTAAAGCCTGAGCATAGAGGAGTGGTGTGGAAGAAGAGTGTGCCATCATCCTGGTTGGAAGAGAGGTGGCAACAACTATTGAAGGCGATTGTGGTTTACCTAACATGTGAAGGAAGATATAATAGAGCCATGATCTACCATTTCAAGTTAATGAACCACTTCACAGGTAAAATCGCACTAAATTTGTCCGTTTACTTACACAGAAGTCTGGGAAAGATGGCACACCAAGTGAAATCCCAACAACCAAGATTGATGGCAGGCTGTCCCACCATGGACTTATCCAACTGTTGATCCAAGATTTGAAGAAAACAAGGAATATGGAATGGCCTTATTTCTTGTTTTGGATTGGATTTGAGACAGACCTTCATCCAGAAGAGAAGGGGAAGTATCCTACCAAAAATTCCAGCACACCAAGGAGTGGGAGAATAAAGAGGAGGGATATATCCCCTGTAGTAGAAGAACAACCTCCCTCCTCTTCGAAGGCCAAGAAGGTAAAAAGGAACTTGGAATTCAGTGAGAAGGGCCAGGAGGTTGAAACACACAATGAAAATATTTTGAATCTACCCTACTCAGATTCTGTAGAGGAGAAAGAGGAAGGTGCAGACCTAGCTCTATAGATTGTAGTAGTGACTAAAGAACTACCATCCACCACACCAAAGGATCAAGAGGAACCAACAGAGAAGGTTTCCTCCAGCAATCCCAAAGCTCAAAAGATAAATCAATTACTGAGGAAAATTTATGAGATGGAGATTTTGGAAAGGGAAATAAAGAAAAATAATGTTGCATTGACCAGCAGGAACAAGCTGCTACATAAGTCTTACCTAGAGCAAAGAGAAAGATATATTTTCTTAAAGAAACTGAATACAAGGTACCTAAAAGACAATACTAGATTGTACAAGATGATCAGGCTCTAAAGACTGCATCTGAAGGAGGCCAAGGAAAACCCTAGAAGCCACCCCACGTTGGAAACCCTAGCTGAAGCTACAGTTAGCATTCAGCCTCGACAAACTAGCGAGGTTGTTGTTAACCCTCCTAGTATAGAGCTTGCTAAAGAAGAAAGCTAAGAAGACAGACCTAAAAGAACAATTTTGGAAGAAACCTAATAATTTTTGGAAAACAGGGCTTTCGTGGCTTAGGTGGACGCTGGGGAAGTTCATTAGCCACTGAAAGCGCCACTTTTGGTAGGTAACGGTTCCAAAAGTTTGGCCTCTTAACCATCGAAAGCAGACAGAGGCTTAAAATTAAATTTTGGCTCATAGGACCAGTTTTGGGTGAATATAGATGGCTTAAGGACAAATTCTGAAGATGAAAGATGAAGAAGAAAGCATCAAGAAAGGTTTGTTTCAGTTTTACTATGACATAACAAGTGGAAAAGGTCACCAACACCTATCTATCAAAAGAAAACAGTGACTTAACTAGTAGAGGGACAATAGCAATGATTTCCAGCAGTTACCTCAGTTACCTGAAGGTTCATATAGTGAACTAATTCTTCAGTTAGTTAGACAAGTAGTTAATTAGGGTTTTTAAACCTAATTTGCAAAAAACTATTATTTTGTTTGTTTTTGTAAAAACAGATCCAAGTTTTGAGGATCTGTATATTTTGTAAAGGCTATAAATCCTAAGACTTATTTTATGGAAAGGGTTCGAATTCAAGGACTTATATACCTATACTATTGTCAGCTTCTCATTTTGCTCATGATTTAATATAATCTCTTTTGTTATCATTTGTTTAGCTTCCATTTCTTTCTTTTCTGTGCTTATGCTTGAATGTGTATTCAGGTTAAATTCAAGTTAATTAATGACTGATAGCTATCACCTTATTGGCATGTTGATGTAATTTGAGTTATAAGTACCATCCCTATCATGATTTAGCCATTTATATGCACCTGTTTTGTGTGTAAATCTGCCATCCTTATGATTTCTCCATCCCCGCACCTTATTGTCAACCTCTGAATAGTGGTAACTAAAATCCTTGTACCTGATTGAGTTTCATGCATGTCTTGAGAGTGGAAGGTCATATACGTCACCTGAGTTGATCCATATTAGAAAACCATAAAAACATTTAAGTTACCAGGCATCCTCGAGATAAAACCTAGAGGATTTTCCTGGAGTGATAACAAATTGGCGCTGTTGCCGGGGAGAGAAGACTAAAGCTTAGCTTCCCTGGGAGATGACATAGACCCTTGCTTTGATGATAGACAAAGCTTGGGCATTATTCTGGTTGTAAAACATCTATCTAGTGACTCCATTGAAATAAGGTGGCTTCAAGAAGACCAAGTACCAGAGCAAACCCTCAAGGGCCACCAGCAACATCGGTTTCAGATCTAGAAGAGATTCTGAGAAGAGCTAGGGATTCACTAAGGAAAACTAGAAGTGCTGCAAAGGAAGCTACATCAGGTATTTCAAGAAATATTTATGATATTATTTCTTCTGCCGAAACACTTAATTCTCAGGAATTTATAAATACATCAAAAAATTCTAGGGTTTGGGCATCTTCAAGCACTATTGCTTGTGAAGATACAATCCCTGGAGACTTCACTGGGATAAGTTTACCACCACCACCTTCTCAGTTACTAGCTAGATCATTAATGCCTTCCTCCACCCTTCCCATACCCTTTCCAATATGGTTGCCCCTCATTTGACTAAAATGGAAAGGATCCTGGTAGCTAGGTATGCCCCCTAAATTTTCCAAATCCCCTCTCAGCCATGCCCACTAGAGATTACCTCAAGTACATGCCTAAGTTCACAGGAGAAGGAGATTTCAAAGCTGAAGAACATTTAGAGGCATTTTATAGTTATGTTGAGAACATCAACATAGAACAAGAAGATGTATGGACTAGGGTTTTTGTGCAAATCCTATATGGTCAGGCTAGGAAATGGTTTAAAGAACTGCCTGTTGGGTTAGTGGTAGGCATTGAATCCCTAGATAACATCTTTCTAAAACATTGGGGAGAGAGGAGAGACCACCTCTATTATATCATAGAGTTCAACAACTTGAAAAGAGAAAATGGGGAGTCTGTCTCCAACTTCACCAAGAGATTCAACAATATGTACAGGAGGATCCCCGGTGAAATCAAGCCCACTGATACCTCAGTTAGGATAACTTATGAAAATTCCTTTGACTCTAATTTATGCCTACTTCTCAGAGAAAGGATGTCTGCCTCCTTATCACTCATGCAAGATGCTTCCCTAGAGGTAGAATCAAACATTGTGGCATCTCAGAAGGTCAAAGAAATATAGACATGAAGAAGCAGCCAATATACCCTATTAGGGTTTCTTTATCAGAGAACAGGATTGAAAAAATGACCAAACTGTTAGATAATTGACTGATGAAATGTGTAAGCTGAAGGACCAAGGATAGATACCTGTGAGGGGTAAAGGGCCAAGTGATTTTGCTCCTCGAAACCCTAATTTTGTCCCTTATAGAAGAGGAATCCCCCTAGTTCATATTCTCAGAAGGGAAAGGAGTCAAGGGGAAGATAAGAGAATAAGAGCTATGTTTCAAAATGTTGTATTAGAAGAGGAACTAGAATTCATTGAAGAAGAAGGAGAAGCTGAAGACAACATCCACTGCATGGAGGATGAGGTAGACTATTCTTTTTTGACACAAGCAGAATATGAGGAAGCCCTAATTGATAAGCAGATCACCGAAGGAGCTGTATATCACGATGATGGTTAGGGAGGGTACAATTTGAGGTCCAAGCTGGTTGCTCCTCTTAAAAATAATGTTGTACCTGTCAAACAACCTACTGCACCAGCTAAAAAGGCACTTGTTTTACCAAAGAAAATGGTTGTCATTCCAAAACCATTGCAAAAACCAGCACCTTTATCAAGCCCTGACCATGTCCAACTCAAAGCTCCAGTACATGAGGTAAGGTTTCCTGATAGGATGCATTATTCTTTCAACCTTGAGTCAGAGATTCAGAAATTGAAGATCCCTTTCCCATTAATTGAGCTAATGAAAAATGATGCATTCAAGTATTCCATTCTGAATTCTCTTCAACCAAAGGTGCATATTGATACTGACTTTGTAAATCTGCAAGATGACAAACCTGTTGTAACCCTAGGCCCCATGATCGAAGACTTAAAGGAATCATGCCCACCTTTCTATATATCCTTGAATATCCATGATAAAGTCCTCCATAACTGTCTGCTGGATTCAGGAGCTTCTCATAACCTAATGCCAGATGTTGTGATGGATGAGCTTGGTCTCAGCATCATAAAGCCCTACCATGATTTATTCTCCTTTGACTCCAGAAAGGTCAAGTGCTTGGGCCTCATCAAAGACCTGGTTGTGAACCTAACTCAGCTACCTTAAAAAAGCATCATGATGGACATTGTAATGGCTGATATCCCTCCAAAATTTGGTCTCTTTCTGTCTCGATCATGGAGCAAAAGGCTAGGTGGAACCCTTCAGATGGATCTTACATATGCCACCATCCTAATTTTTGGAGGGGAGACCAAGAGGCTTTACAAGGAAAATCAACTGGCCTACATCATAAGCAATGAGAGAAATTCAGTGAATCACCCCACCTATGTAGTGGACACTAATTTTGGGTCATGCATTCTGCAAATAGATGATTCTCAGCAAGCATATATCCATCTCACTAATCCCACCTATCAGCAGCTCAAAGAAGTGACCACAACAATTTGGAACATGTATTTTGATGGATCTAGCACTCAAAGCTCAGCAGGTGCAAGTGTAGTATTGATCTCCCCATCAAAGGAAAACATTCATCTGTCTTATAAGCTTGATTTTAAAACCACTAACAATATAACAGAATATGAAGCCTTGCTACTAGGAGTTAAATCTTCCAAGGAGATGAGGATCATGTGCATGAGGAGTTTTGGAGATGCAGACCTTATTATACAGTAGGTTAGCAACACTTTTTAGGAAAAAAATGTCAGACTAAAGGTCTACAGGGACGAGGTGTGGAAACTTAGAGACTCCTTTATGTTTTTTGAACTGTCATATATACCTAGGGCTTTGAATCACCTGGCTGATTCCTTGGCTGTCTTTGCAAGTTTTTTTGTTCCTCCTTTACCCCCTAAGCTTAGCTATGATGTTTAGGTTAAGTACAGACCTTCCTTGCCAGATAATGTCAAATTTTGGAAGGTGTTTGAGAATGATGATGAGCTTAGCAAATTCCTTCAGCTAGTAGATGGATTCTTTGATATACATATAGATTAGGAAAACCTAAACATGGAGGAATCCAAATAGCTCAAGTTGAAAGATAAAGTGGCTGATCAAAACATTGTCCAATTACCCAGAAACTATATACCTTGAGGTTTAGTACCTCTAGAAGATTTGTTTGATCATAATGACATCCCTTTCGAGCTTTCCAAAAAGGAGCAAGACCCTACTGTCCAAGAGCAAAACATAGGTAGCCAAAACCATCCAAAATTGATAAATCTGTCCACTGGGTTGACCGTTGATCATAGGTCAAAATTTTGCAGCCTAATAAAAGAGTTTGCTGATGTCTTTTCCTGGGAGTACAGTGACCTAAAAACCTATGATACCAATATCATCCAGGACAGGATTCCTTTGGAGAAGGACACCATCCCTTTCAAGCAAAATTTGAGATCCATCAGTCCTCTCCTATTAACAGTAACTGAAAAATAAATCCATAATCTCCTCAAAGCCAAAATCATAATCCCCCTCGGGTATTCCAAGTGGATTGCAAACCTAGTGGTGGTAAGAAAGAAGAATGGGGAAATTAGGTTGTGTGTGGATTTTAGAAACTTGAATAAATGTTCCAAGAAATACAACTATCCACTGCCCAAGATGGAACACCTATTGCAGAAAGTCCCAGGGGCTAGTGTCATGCCATCTCTGGATGGCATCTCTGGGTTCAACCAAGTTGTTGTGCACCCTGATGACCAAGAGAAGATTGCCTTTACCACCCCCTGGGGCACTTTCATATATGCTAAAATGCCATTTGGGCTGATGAATGCTGGTGCTACTTTTCAGAGAGCCATGGACCTAGCTTTTGTAGGGTTGAAAGATAAATTTGTGCTCATATACTTGGATGACCTAACTGTTTACTCTCATAACCATCATGACCATTTGCAGCATTTGAGGAAGGTATTTCTGAAGTTTAGAAGATATGGGATATCACTAAATCCTAAGAAGTCCCAGTTTGCACTCAGTGAAGGGAAACTCCTAGGTCACATAGTCTCATCTGAAGGTGTAAACATTGATCTGGTAAGGGTGGAAGCAATCCAGAAGCTATCCATACCAAGGTCCAAAAGGGACATCTAGTCCTTTTTAGGTAAGATAAACTTTGTCAAAAGGATCATCCGTAATTTATCTGAGCTGGTGAAGCACATAACAGTCATGCTGAAAAAGGATGTAGAAATAAAATGGACTGACTAGGCAAGAATCTCTTTTGAAGACATCAAGAAAGCTATCATGGAGGCCCCAACCCTGATTAGTCCTGACTATACCAAGAGTTTTTACATCTTCTCTTTTGCATCCTATGACACAATGGCAGTTGTGTTGTTACAAAAATATAATGAGGGTCTTGATCATCCAATTGCATTCTTCAGCAAAACCCTGAGAGATGTTGAATTGAAGTATGATCCAATTGAGAAACAAGCTTATGCTCTCATAAAATCTTTGAAGACTTTTAGAATTTACATTCTCCATGCAAAAGTCCTTGGATATGTCCCTTCAGCTGTTGTGAAGGATGTTTTGACTTAGCCTGACATTGATGGGAAGAGAGCTAATTGGATTTCCAAGCTCATTAAGTTTGATATAGAGGTGAAAACCACTAAGATAGTAAAGGGACTAGGTCTGGCCAAACTCATGGCTAAAGAAAACTGTGAACTAATGGGGATAAAATTCACCTGTGTCAAATCAGCAAAAGTGCAAATTGTGGTAGCAGCAGAAGTAGATCAAGGTCAAAATGACATTCCACTAGTAGCTGAAAACTTGTCTTCATGTGAGTGGTACTCAGGTATTATTCAATTTTTGCAGAAATTAGAAGTTCCTCCTAATATCACTCCTAATCAAGCACGAGCTCTTGAGTTAAAATCTGTTAAGTTTTGCATAATTGACAAACTATTGTACTAGAAAGATCAGCCTAGAATTTTGTTGAGATGTCTAGATAAAGAAGAAGCAGAGCAATTCATGCATCACTTTCATTCCAGCACATGTGGGGGCCACCACTATTGGAAAACCACATCCCACAAGATCCTAAGAGCAGGATACTATTGGCCAGTCCTTTTTGCTGATGTATTTACTTCTGTAAGGGCCTATGACCAGTGCCAAAGATTTATAGGGAAGTAGCAGTTCAAATCCTTGCCCCTTAGGCCTATTGTAGTGAATGGGCCTTTCCAACAATGGGGTCTAGATTTCATAGGTGAAATAAATCCATCTTCTAGTGGGAAGCATAAATGGATCCTAGTAGCCATAGACTACTTTACCAAATGGATAGAGCTAGTACCCACCAGGAATGCCACTCATCTAGTCATCGTGAGATTTTTATATGAGATTATCTTTAGCAGGTTTGGCTGCCCAATCAGGTTAGTAACTAATAATGCATCAGATTTCAAAGATGGGGCATTAGTTAAAATGTGTGAGTCAATGGACATTCAACTAGTGCATTCCACATCCTATTATCTGCAAGGCAATGGCCTGGCTGAGTCATCCAACAAAAGCCTAGTCAGGATCATCAGAAAACTACTAGAGACAAATCAGAAAAGCATGGATTCTAAGCTTAAGTTTTCTTTATGGTATGATAGGGTAACAGACAAAATATCTATAGGGACTTCTCCATTCAAGTTATTTTATGGTACTGAAGCCATCTTTCCTATTTAGCTCATTTTTCCAATGGAAAAATTCTTTTAGGAAGAGGAAGACGAACCAAATGGTATGGTGAGGAGGATGATGGACTTGGTGGAGTTGCAACAGATCAGGGAACAAGTGATAGGAAAATCAGAATCCCATCAACAGAGGATAAAGGGCATGTTTGACAAAAGGGAAAAAGTAGACAACTTTCAGGTTGGAGATTGGGTCCTAAAGTGGGATGCTGTCAGACAAGACAAGGGAAAACATGGAAAGTTTGATTCTTTATGGATTGGCCCTTTTATGATATCTCAGGTACATATGAATAACACCTTAAAATTGTAGAATCTGGAAGGGGAAGAGGTACTTGATGGCCCAGTGAATGGGCGGTTTCT
The DNA here is from genome assembly GCA_001517045.1 of Pseudotsuga menziesii. Lineage (NCBI taxonomy): Eukaryota > Viridiplantae > Streptophyta > Pinopsida > Pinales > Pinaceae > Pseudotsuga > Pseudotsuga menziesii. The sequence goes on along the minus strand of LPNX011226141.1, from coordinate 65,960 downwards.
GAAAATTTACCTTATTTGAGGCTCTGAGGCCTTGTCAATGTAAATTAGTAGTTAGTAGGTTGTTTTATCTTACAAAATAAACTCCTTTCCCAATGGAACAATAAATGATAGTGTTAAGATTTTAGTTGTTTTCAGGGAAATGAAGTTTGGTCTAGGATTCTTGGGACCTCACTAGGAGGTTCCCATCCCTAAGTAGGAGCTAGATTGTTGGCTCGAATCTCTGGGCAGACCCGGGTTTATTGTATTGTACCAACAAAAACCCTAGCTCACTGGCCCTTTCGGCAACAGACCACAAAACGACCTGAAGTCTCACCCGAAGTGATCCTAGATGGGGTGGTTGAAGAATTAGGTTTCTTCAACCAGGTTCTGTAGCATCCTAGGTCCTCCTGACTCTAATTAACCAGTGGAATCTCTCAGTAAGGGCTGTTTCTCTCTTCCTAGCTGACTCTGCTATGGGAATGACTCTTATTGCGTCACAACTTCTAGGATGATGCACAGCCTTCTCTTCTGCTTAACTCTTAACCTGCGATATCTCACACTGCAGCTCCTCCGACAGTGTGATATCGCCTTTCTACACTGTGATATTTCCTATAGTAAGACTCAATATGATCATCAACTCTCAAAGTCTAGAGGATTTCTCCCTGGGTATAGTAGCTCAGTTAACCTTCCTTAGGATGTTAAACAACTTCTCTTAAGCTTCTATAGTTTAACATGCTTAACATCAATCACGCTCAAATCGCTGAACTAAATATACAGACGTCACTTAACACTGTAGCTGTTAGCTATCGTGAATCAAGCATTGATAAACTCATATATAGAATACTCAACACATTCAACTCGCATTTAACCTTCTATGCTACTGTAAACTGAAGGATAGCATCCATACATTTATTAACTAATAAGAAACATTCATGTAACGAATAACAGATAGCAAATAAGTAGATCACAATCACATGAAACAGCCGCACAACACATGGATTTTATGTGGTTCACTTCTAGGGGGGAAGCTATGTCCACAGGAACTGTGTTTATATTATATCTTGAGAGAGTAACATAGTTCCGCTGCAACCTCTTATGCAGCTTGAGATCTTCTGGGAAACTCCATGCACACAGTTGGGATCCCTTCTCTCTTAGATCTCTTCTACTTCCTATAATGCTTTCTTCTTACAATATACCCTTCCTCTCTCTCTCTCAATCCCTACGGATTGTTACATTCATGCTCAAGGAGCTAGCCACTGGTTACAGTAAGATAACTACAGACTTAATGATAGAACCAGGGCCCGACTCTTCCTCAATGTCTTACAATACTGACGACAACTAGTAACAACCAAACAAGACCCAACTAACCAACTGACTGACTAACTAACTAACTAAATAAACCTTCATAATACAAAATACATGCTTAAATAGGTGGCCCAAAGGTCTCACCATGATACAACACTATGGGCCTATCCCAATAGTAACCCAAAACCATAACTGTGACAGTCAGCCTATCTGTACTTTGAACTACCGCTTACTAGTCACACCGTAGCTTTCTGCAGTCTTCCACGATTTTCGGCACTGATCGTGGGTATGGGTGCCACTTCCTCAGTTGCTCCCCTTCTATCCTTTATCTTTAATACCTCGTCCCGTTTCTCCTTTTCCATTTATGAGGGTAGCTGAGCCCTTCTGTCGTAGCTGTTGCCTTAAATGCAGTGGTTGAGCTCTCTTCTCGGCCGCTTCAGGTACTCTTTCCTTTGACTTCCTTGTTCCGACCACCATGATTTCCTGCCCACTATCCATGGTGGAGAATGCATTATGACATCGTACCTTTATCTCATTGCTAAAACTGTCTTTCCTCCAAAAATTGTCCATCTTCTACCAAAACTAGTAGCTTTTCCTGTAGCTGTGGGGCCCTACTCCAACAGTCCCCTAACACTTACTTGTGGCTCATCCCCAAGCCACTAACAGCTAGTTTCTCTTACTGTAGCTTCTCCTTGGCTTCATTCGAAGTCCTTGCTAATCTCTCCCTGAGTCCTATGACATCTTTTTCCATAGCTTCGACACAGTCTTGTGCCGCTTCAAGCATAACTTGACTAATCAGGGGGTCTTCTGTGTTATCAATTTCACTCTTGCTCGCAATGAACTCCTTGACCTTCTTCTTAACCACATCGACCAGATCTGTGATTTGTTCTTGATATGGTTGAAGCATATCATTGAATTGTATCTCTTTTTCTCACAACCGCTGTGCTTCTTGTTGCAAACGGTTCATCTCTGTCGTCTTCTTCATCTTTGCAAGAGCTCCTAATGTCTTGAATTCTTCCTTGATTTCTGCTATTGCATTCTCTATGTTCTGGATGCTCTGCTGCAAATCCAGTCTATCCAGGAGCTCTTCTAGCTCTGACCATGTCTTCGTCGCATCAGCTAGCAATGAATCTGCATCATCTATGTGACACTTCATCTGCGTTGAAGTGAGTCTAAAGGCATGTGCCCTTACTTCCTTGTCTACCTCAGGTGTGCATGGTGCTCGAGCCTCAAGCTCAACAATCTACACCTTGTGGTCTTCCTCCATATTGGCCACTGTCTCTTCCATATATCCTCATCCTGAGCTTGACACTTTCCAGAGGATATCGGATCCAGAGGAAGAGATCTGGAACTCCTGAGTTCAAAGCTTGCATTTCCATTGCTGAACAACAATTTGGTACCCTCCACTTCAGGACATTCCATGGGCCTGCAAATCATACGAGCTTCACCTGGATCACCACCTAATCCTTCACACAAGATATACTCCAAAGTTGCATATAGGTCTTTTCGTGGATCAACAACTCCTTTAAGGATCTTGAGCTTTTGAGAAGCCTTCCACATATATCCTTTCCTCTTTATCAGGGTTAGAACTCGTATCACAAAGAAATTTAAATCTGTATCTTCCAGCCTTCTCAAACATTTCATTCAGTCTGGATCCTTTCATATGAAGACTATACAAAACCATGAATTCCATTCCGAGAACAAGCCTTTGTCTGCATGCTGAATTTCACATCACCAGTGGCTAAAGTGTTTTGAGCAGAGTCATCCCGAGGGATGACTTGAATATCCATCTTCATTTCTATGTTAACCTTAAAAAATATTTTTTGATCTACGCCATCTAAGCTCTTAATCATCATATTATCTGGTACTTTCAACAAATTAAGCAAGCCTGACTGCTCAAGAATCTGGACATGTTCCATAGGAACAAACTCATTTGCACCAGTCCTCGTGTTGCTCTGAACCATAAGATACTGATCCAGCTGAAACTGAGGATATGTCTTACTGTCTCCAAGGTTATAGTCTGTAAATTTGAGAGCAGGGACATATCCTAACAGTTCTCCATCTTCCTTTACACGAGGATCAATCGGCGGTAGCGGAATAGGAAACTTAGCACCCTTGGGAATGGTTAACTCTGGTGCATCCTCGACTCGTGGCACAATGTATACTATTTCCATATGAAATTCTTCTTCCTGCTCTGGGATGGAATCTTCTACTATCTAAGCTTGAGTCTTTGTCCTCGACATCTACCTGACCTGTGATGCACCTAATTTCACAATTCTGGGTAGCATCGTCATAGCAGACTCGAGGCCACCACGCTAGAATCATCACACGACGTCTTCTAAAGGTTCCTTCTTGGACATAAACCACTTGGTGCAGTACTCTGGACTGGTAATGGCTGCGAAAATGGGGAAACTAGCACTCTATAACTGGAGTATCTCTGCACAGGGAAAACTCTACAAATTGCTCTATAACTCTTAGAAATCGCAAAAGCAACCCTTCTATTTGAATGATCTGTGTATTTGTAATGAAGGTGATAATATCTAAAGCAACAGTCACTTAGGCTAGACCCGTTGGCGGCATTTATTGCATGGACAAGACAACACCCGTCGTCCCGATCGTCATTAAGTGCTGAAAATCTGATCAAATCTCCCTCGAAAATTGTGTGCAAGCGTTGGTCTTGACCAAGATTTACCAAATCTAGGACAATCGTTGTACTGTTTCCAATTCTAGGGAAATGTATACCTGTCATATCTAGATTAATTGCTTGTCAGAAGGTGAAGTGACTGGCCCTCTTTCCCTTTCAAAATTGTCTTCGTAGCACAGGGAACATTGCCTCGTTGCGATGTCACACCGCATCGTCTTGGACCAAAAAGTTGGCGTGAAACTCTGCAACGTTCAAAAACTCCGCAATCGTCCTATGACTTGCGCAAAATAAACTTTCCTGCTGCGATTCCTCCTAATTAGAACTTTTTTTTTTTCGGTGTAGACCAGTTATGGGTGCGATGCCTCCTTTCAACTACACTGGACATCTGCACCACTTAGTTCTCTGAGTTAGGGTTTGGAGGTGGAGTCACTATCATTGTAAAGCTTAAGCCTACTGCCATTAATCAAAGTAGGAACAAGTTCCCCATTCAGTTTATTGAGTTGAACAGCACCTCCTTCTGTAATTTGCTGAATCTGATATGGCCTTAACCAATGTGTCTTGAACTTCCCTGGAAACTTAAAAAACTTGCTGTCATAAAGGAGCACTAGGTGTCCTGTCTGAAAAATATTTCTCTTGATGTGCCTATCATGACAAGCTTTTTCTCGTGCCTTCTGCACTTTTTGCTGAAATCCTGCAATGAATCTGTCTCCTTCTAAGGCAAGAAGCTGCGCTAATATTTCATTCATCTTATCTGTATCAGCCATCTCGGTAATTTAAGCAATTCTTAAACTGGGAATAATATATTCCATAGGCATAACAGCCTCTTATCCATACACCAAGCTGAAAGGTGTGTGTCCTGTAAGTTTCTTGCATGTAGTCCTATAAGCCCATAACACAGCATTAACCCTAAGGTCCCAATCATCTCTTTGGCTGTTACAGATCTTAGTAAGAGCATTTTCTAGAATCTTGTTAAAATCCTCCACCGCACCATTAGCTTGTGGGTGGTAGGGAGTGCTCTTATGGTGCTTTATCTGAAATTCCTCCGTCAAGGCCTCAATAGTGCGATTCAGAAAATGTGTGCCTTGATCACTCATCAAAATTGCTGGACATCCAAATCTACTTATGATGTTTTCAAATATGAACTGTGTAGTTGTAGCAGCATCACAATTCCTTACTTCTTTGGCCTCTGCCCACTTGGTGAGGTATTTTGTTCTTGTGATGATGTATCTCACACCAGTTCGTTTCCCTGGTGGGTTGATAGGACCCATGAAATATATAGCCCACTTGTCAAATGCCCGCAGCATAATCTGTGGTCGCAGCGGCATTTCATCTCTCCTCAAAGGTTTTCCTACCCTCTAGTAGATATCGCAGCATCTGCAAAACTCCTTAGGGTCTTTATGCAAAGTAGGCCACCATAATCTTGCAGCTAGAATTTTTTGAGCAGTCGGCTTTCCTGCGAAATGACCTCCCGCGGTACCTGAATGTGCTTCTCTGATAATGGCCTCTTTCTCATACGGCATAACGCATCTGCGTAGGACTTCATCTGGACTTAGCTTGTATAAATGTCCTACGATCAAAGTGAAATATGCTGCTTTAACAACTAACTGTTTCTTTTGTTGCTTAGTAAACTCAACTGGTGCCCACCCTATAGTGAGAAAGTGAATAATATTTGCGTAATACTCATATGCGATCTGGATAGAAAACAATTGCGCATCTGGCAATTTATCCTCTAAATTACTTGGTTCTTCTCCTGAGTCTATCCACGATAGATGATCAGGTCCAGCATTTAATCTCCCTGGTTTTACAATAATTTCAAAATCATACTCCTGAAATAGGACTAACCATCTGCAGATCCTTCCCCCTAACATTGGCTTATTGACCAAATACTTTAAAGCAGAATGGTCAGTGAACATCTTGAATGGGGCACCCAACAGGTAGTTCCTGAACTTCTGTAGAGCATACGCCATAGCTAATCCTTCTCTTTCTGTAGTGGTGTAGTTCTTTTCTGCGGTAGATAACTTTCTGCTTGAGTACACGATAGGGTGATCGATACCCCCTTCTCCTGGTTGTGTTAAGACAATCCCCAGTGCGATGCCAGATGCATCCACATGTACATGAAATGGCTTGTTCCAATCTGGAAATACTAAGATGGGTGTTGTGACCATCTTCTCTTTAAGAGTGTCTAAAATTTGCTGGCATTCCTCATTCCATAGGAATTTCACTTCTTTCTTTAACAGCTTTTCCATAGGTGTTGTGATCTTTGCATAGCCTTTGATGAATTTTCAATAGTACCCTATATGACCAACCACTGTCCTCAATTGCTTGACTGAGTTGGGTGCTGGAAGATTTACAATGATGGCAATCTTTGCAGGATCTACCATCAAACCTTGTCTGCAAACAATATGACCCAACAAAATACCAAATGGTGCACAGAATATACATTTCTTCAAGTTAAGAGAAATCTGATATTGCCTACATTTCTCTAACATGAGCCTTAAATCGCCTATATGATTTTTGATTAATCCAAATACAGTCCAATCATCAAAATATACTTGTAAGAATTTATGGATGTATTCCTTAAAGACAGCAACTACTACTCTAGAAAAAATAGCTGGTGCATTTTTAAGACCAAAGGGCATTACCATATACTAGAATGAGCCCCATTCTGTCGCAAAGGTGGTATTATGTCGATTCGCTGGATGGATTGTTATCTGGTGATAGCCTAAAAAGCCATCAGTGAATGAGTAGATCTCTTGTCCTCCCACATTGTCTAAAACTTCATCAGTAAAAGGTGTCAGAAATGGGTCATGAAGTGATGTGTCATTGAGTTTGCGCAAATCGACACAAATCTTGATTTCTCCTTTAGTTTTCTTTTCCTGCACAACCATGGGACTAACCCATTTGCTCTCTTCTACTGGATCAATGATGCCTACTGCTAGCATCTTATCAATCTCATCCTTAACTTTTTCTTTATAACGAGGATTTAATTTGTATGGACGCTGCTTAACTGGCCTAGCATCCTCCTTCAAAGGTATCCGCATGATTCCTAAATCTCCTACTATTCCCTTCATTTCTATAAACTTAGTGGGAAATAAGTCCTGATAGTCATGTAACAAATCTGCGATGTGTCCTACCGTTTCATCATCCCAATAGTCTCCAATAGAGGCAAACTTTGGTTCTGTTGCTGTGCCAATATTGATCTTTTTAATCTTAATAGGCTCTATGACAGCTGGAATCTCTAGATTTGGTCCATCAACTTCGCGAGTCCCTTCTAACTCTGGAATGTTGATACTGCGAGGATTCTCATCCTCATCACCTGGCTCTTCTACGAATTTGTAACACTCTAGCGCATGTTCTAACTGGATGGCCCAATCAGGCTGAGCATACACTGGTATGGTACAGTCATCAAATATCTTAGTCTTTATAATCTCTAGAGCCTAATCAATGCTTGGATACTCAGATTCAAAAGTGAAAGTGAGTACAAAGCTGTCTATCATAACTGGCCATGTAATGGTTCCTCTATGCAACTCTGTCTCAGTGTACTAGTTCCTTGGGACTATGTCTAAAGTGTGAATGAATAGGTGAACCCATTCATCCTCGGGAATGTCTGACCAATTCTGTTCACAAATCTTAATATGTGACCTGGGGTCACTTTCTCCTGTATATTTCTACTGTAAAGGCTCCTTGTCATTAGAGAATCTGATCACCATCAATCTCTTAAAATCATCCCATGATGCGATATTTTCTTTATGTGCATGCCACCATCTTGCAGGTGTGGCTTTTACTGCAAGGTCAATAACTGCCATCCTCTACTCATGAGGGATTTCTTGCTCAAACTGCTGTAAAAAGTAATTGACATATGCTAAGCCATCAAACAATGGAATATCCTTAGTCTCTGTGCCAATCCATCGTAGTGACTTAGTCATAAATGCACTTCTGCGAGCTGAAACTTCATAAAGTCTATTCTGCCAATTTTTGAAACCAACATCCGAATCCGATGCGCATGAGCTATCGCATCACCAACTAATATTTCCTTCTGTAGTGGGATTGATATAATCACTCTGGTTAGCAGTCATCTGATAGAAGCTCTCCATATTACGCACCTCTTCCTCTGCTCTGATAGGTTCAATGTATCGAGGACCCTGAAAAGGATCCAACAGTGCGATGACTCGAATCTATTTATCCTCAAAGGTCATTTGTCTTTTCTTCAAATCGATAACAGCCATGTTATCAATACCTAATAAATCTGGATATGGTCTGCTATCGCCAATAATTTCTATGACTTCAAAATCTACAAAGCTGCGAACTCCGTCAATATCAACTGGTACTTGCGGTAATCGACCGAGTGGCAATACCTTCTGCTGATTGGCTAATCGCAGATGGATAGGTGATCTAGCTAACTTAGGGCTACCCATCTGTTCCCATGTCTTCTTAGTAAGAACATTTACCTCTGATCCTAAATCTAGGATTACCTCATCCATTTCAAACTATCCAATTTGTGCTGTGAGTCTCATTTCTCTTCCTGTTCTTGTATGGCCCATAATATTATGAACAACACGCTGCGTACTGCTCACGGAAGAATACTGCTGATACTGATCTATGATGCATTGAAGCTCTCCTATGGCTTTCTAATTTCTTACAAATCTCAAGCAGCTCTGCAGGAAGGATTGTACACTTCCTGTCAACTCATCCTCTGCACACCTTCCAGATGTGGTAGCCTACGATATCTGCACAGGACTAACGCCACAAGGTTTTTGCTGTGGTACGCCCCTACAAGGCAATATCTGTGATCCTGATGGTGTAGGGTCAGTAAATAAAGTTTTAGCTTGCTGAAATTTTTCTTTGTTCTTCTGCAGGTCAAGTGGTGTAGATTTATCAGTTGCTTTACGCACCCACTTCGGACCTGTATTCTTTTCGGCATCCTGTGATGTCCTACTAGTAGAAGCACCACTGTGAGTCAGAACATTGACTCTTGGTTCTAGTTCTTTATGCTCAGCAACAATAAGCTGAATATTCTGGTTTACTGCTGGCTTAGGATCCTTAATCTTGGCTATCAAGATAGGACATTATTCTATAGTATGATCATAGGACTTGCAATACTTACATGTTGTAGTAGGGTTCTGACAATCCCTAGCATAATGTCCTATGGCTCCACAGTTGTAACAAACAATCCGTCCATGGCCACAGCCAAAGCCTCCACCATGGCCTCTTCCTTTGAATCCTCCACCATGGCCATCATGAGCCGGTTCATGTTGTGGACCTGCTGTTGGTCCCCGTGTCTCTGACTGGACTCTGTAGAAGTCATGTTTTCTCTCTATCATGAGATCGTAAGCTCTGCAATTATTTTCATCATGTCCTACTAACTTACATAAGTTACAGTATAAAGTAAAGGGCATTCCTGTGGTTTATGGCCTCTTGTTCTACAGATTTCACACCATGGCCCTTGATTCTGTACTAAGGGGTTAGGATCCCCACTTGCTATATACTTAACAAATACTGGATAGTTATCTTTGGTATGGCCATGTCCTTTACACTTTGTACACCATAATTCTTGTTCAACCTCTTTTGCTTTCTTAATCTCATGTAGCTATAAAGTGAGATTGGCTAACTGATTCTGTAAGTTTGTCATACCTGCACTAGTCTCAGCTAAAGGTGAAGCCTCTAGTTTCATTTCCATCTCCAATGCTTCATCCTGCGTATGGATTTTCTGTTGCATTAGTGGAAGTCTAATGTGAGGGAGTAGTGCTACGATGAACCACTCCTTATGTTGCTTCAGTGCAAACTCAAAACTAACTTGGTCTATAAGAGCTTTAAATTTCTGATCGAAATCCCATACTGACTCTATGGGTAACTGTTTAATGTCTTTAAGTTCTGTGATACATTGTGACTCAGAATTGGGTTTCTTAAATTCCTTAATCATTGCAGTCCTGACCTCTACGAGTGTTCTATTTTGCACTGATGTATACTTCATATACCATGTTAAAGCTCTTTCTCTAAGTGTAGTGGCCAACTGTACAAGCTTAGTATTGTCATCCTGGATCTGTTTAATGGTCCATATAGCTTCACATAGGAACCAATGTTGTTCTGGGTCTTCTGCCCCTGTACCCCTAAAGATAGGTAATTTAATGTCATCCCCCATTCTATTTCTACAAGGTGGATTCTGATTTGCTGTATTACTACCACTTGGCAGTGTAAATGTAGGTGGTGTAGAGGTAGTATGTACTGTGTGTGAACTACTAGATGGAGTTCCTACGGGATTATTCTGAGTCCTGGTTGGTTTCTGTGGGGTATAAGGGTGGTAAGGGATACCCGCTACTGTTCTTTCTCTATTACTTTGACTCTGTTCTCTAGTACTGTCTGAACTATATTCAAAGAAGGAATATCTGAAATCTACTTTATATTTCTTACCGCTTCGTGTACATCCGATTTCTTCAAAATCACTCTCAAACTCTTGTGACATTACACTTACTTAACTGATTCATCTGAGAATATATCCAGTGCTCCTTTTTCATACAATAAAATCTTAAGAGACAAATTTAAAGAGTTCAAGTACTTACCACGATATCCCTTGAAGAAGTACCTCTCTGCTTCACTGAAACTCTTTCTTTGATCAACTGCAAACTCTGTGATGAAATATTCTAGCAAACTTGCAAGCCAGAAGTCTACTGCTCGCGAAATGGGATTATCTACGCTCTTCATGGTGTGAATCAAATCCGATGTCCAGACAATGTTCCGTTTCTTCTTGAATACATGCTTATCATTCGACTTTGACAACCAATCATACAACTCATTTGCATAGGTGGCAAAAAATATCTCATGCAGGTCTGTGAAGATATGTTTTTGTAATGAGTCCTCTGTACTCAACCTAGGACTCTTGTTTTCTTTCTCATCAAATTCTCTTTCCTTAGACTCAACCCACTGGTTAAGTTGTTCTTTGGTAGGATGCCAACATAACATCAGCTCTTCAATTTGTTCAATCCCAGCAATGGAACCATTTGTTGGCTCGAATCTTTGGGCAGACTCGGGTTTACTGTATTGTACCAACAAAACCCCTAGCTCACTGGCCCTTTCAGAAACAGACCGAAAAATGACCTGAAGTCTCACTCGAAGTGATCCTAGATGGAGTGGTTGAAGAATCAGGTTTCTTCAACCAGGTTCTATAGCATCCTAGGTCCTCCTGACTCTAATTAACCAGCGGAATCTCTCAGCAAGGGCTGTTTCTCTCTTCCTAGCTGACTCTGCTATGGGACTGACTCTTATCGCATCGCAGCTTCTAGGACGATGCACAGCCTTCTCTTCTGCTCTTAACCTGCGATATCTCACACCGCAGCTCCTCCGGCAGTGTGATATCGCCTTTCTACGCTGTGATATTTCCTACAGTAAGACTCAATATGATCATCAACTCTAAAAGTCCAGAGGATTTCTCCTTGGGTATAGTAGCTCAGTTAACCTTCCTTAGGATGTTAAACAACTTCTCTTAAGCTTCTATAGTTTAACACGCTTAACATCAATCATGCTCAACTCATTGAACTAAATATACAGATGTCACTTAACACTGCAGCTGTTAGCTATCGTGAATCAAGCACTGATAAACTCATATACAGAATAATCAACACATTCAACTCACATTTAACCTTCTATGCTACTGTAAACTGAAGGATAGCATCTATACATTCATTAACTAATAAGCAACATTCATGTAACGAATAACATATAGTAAATAAGTAGAGCACAATCACATGAAACAACCGCACAACACACAGATTTTACGTGGTTCACTTCCAGGGGGGAAGCTACGTCCATAGGAACTATGTTTATATTATATCTTGAGAGAGTAACATAGTTCCGTTGCAACCTCTTATGCAGCTTGAGATCTTCTGAGAAACTCCACGCACACAGCTGGGAGCCCTTCTCTCTTATATCTCTTCTACTTCCTATAATGCTTTCTTCTTACAATATACCATTCCCCTCTCTCTCTCAATCCCTGTGGATTGTCACATTCATGCTCAAGGAGCTGGCCACTGGTTACAGTAAGATAACTACAGGCTTAATGACAGAACCAGGGCTCTACTCTTCCTCAATGTCTTACAATATTGATGACAACTAGTAACAACCAAACAAGACCCAACCAAACAACTGACTGAATAACTAAATAACTAACTAAACCTTCATAATACAAAATACATGCTTAAATAGGTGGCATGAAGGTCTCACCATGATACAACACTGTGGGCCTATCCCAATAGTAACCCAAAACCCTAACTGTGATAGTCGGCCTATCTGTACTTTGAACTGCCACTTACTGGTCACACCGTAGCTTTCTGCAGTCTTCCGCGATTTCCGGCGCTGATCGTGGGTATGGGCGTTTCTTCCTCAGTTGCTCCCCTTCTATCCTTTATCTTTAATACCTTGGCCGATTACTCCTTTTCCATATATGAGGGTAGCTGAGTCCTCCTATCATCGCCGCTGCCTTAAATGCAGTGGTTGAGCTCTCTTCTCGGCTGCTTTAGGTACTCTTTCCTTTGACTTCCTTGTTCTGACCACCATGATTTTCAGCCCGCTATCCACAATGGGGAATTTTCTACGGAATCGTACCTTTATCTCATTGCCAAAACTGTCTTTCTTCCAAAAATTGTCCATCTTCTACCAAAACTAGCAGCTTTTCCTATAGCTGCGGGGCCCTGCTCCAACACAGATGTTATCTCCTAAAATAAATTTATTTTGATAGTATGAAGAATTTGACTTATGTAATGAAAGATATGAGGATGAATAACAAATTGAAAGTCTCTGTTCTTGATATGGATGAAAAATTTGGAAGTTATAGCTTTCGGTGGCTTAGGCGAGGTTCTTAATAGCTCATTAGCCACTGAAAAGCTATGTTTTGGCAACTAAACGGTTTAACACAACATAAAGGTAAACCATCGAAAGCGGCATGAGTGAGTAAAATGCAAAAAACACTTTCGGTGGCTTAGGTGAGACTGCAAATGACTCATTAGCCACCGAAAAGTGTTGCTTTCGGCAGCTTAGGGAGAAGACCAAGAAGGGTGTTAACCACCAAAAGCAAACAAAAAGTGACATTGGTAAAGGCCCTTTTGGTGGCTTTGGTGAGACTTGGGACATCTCATTAGCCTCTGAAAGATGATGCTTTTGAAAACTTATCGAATAGTTCAAAGTAGATTTGTGGCTAGGGTTTTACCCCTAGCTTGTGCGAATGAGCACCTACTAAGGAGAAGGGACTCCTTAGTAGCAGTTCAGTGAGTGTAAATTAAAATGCTAAAACAGAAATATAAATTACCCTAAACATGTGCATGAAACAGAAAAACAAGATGTAAAGAATGGCTTTTGTATTAATGTTACCTCCGATGTGAAGGTTGGTGAAGCCCTTTGCAGTGATCCAAGAGGGTTGCTCCAAGCTCCAACTTGCTCCTTCTCTTTCTCCAATGGTGGAAATGGGCCAAAATGGGATCTCAAGGTGAAAGTAGCTCAAAGGTGAGCTAGGGTTTCAAGAGCTACTTTGGCAGAGTAAGGGTGCTTATGATTGTGGATGTGAAATAAGGGGTCTCCATCACCTATTTATAGTTTTTCAGTGGTGGAGTGCTGGCCCATGGTTTTGGAAACCATATGGTTTAGGGCAGGTTGTATAGGGTTTTTTCCTCTTTTCCTCATCATTTTATATTTTTTCTTCCCTTTTTAGGCTTTTTGATGGTTTTATGGCCTTTTGGAGGCTTTTTAGTGGGATTTTTGCTATTTAAGAGGAATTTTGGATATTTTTGGAGGAAAAAAGGGGTTTTTAAGGGAAATATGGTAGGAAAATGGACAAATGAGCCATGTAGTGGGGTAGATGAGGTAGTGAACACTTTTTGGGTGTTAACAGATTTCCCCCTGATGTGCGAGGGCAGGAGCTCATCGTATGGCCGATGGACATCATAAGTCATAAATGGTGTTCCTGGGGTGTGGAGAAGAGAAGAAACAAACTAAAGCCCGGAAAAACGATCCCGAACCAACTGCAAGAACTAAAAGTACATAACCTCAATAATGGATGAGGAATCATCTGATCATATGGACGAGGCGGGCATTCCCATGCTTGTATCAGGATATAACATAATAATAATGATGGGGTCCAAAATATGGGGACCTGACATATACATGGCCTCAAATACTGAATGAGGAAGAATCTCAATATATGGACGAGGCGGGCATACCCATGCTCGTATCAAGATACATAAACATAACTGTGAGGCCCAAAAAGAGGGACCTGTAGGATACATAAAAAACCACTGTGTATATCATAAGGGTCCAGAAGGGACACAAATCTGGGACATACTGCTGGGCTGACCATGTCTGAGCTGAAAAACTGATGCACTGGAATGACAGCAGTGCTACTGAATGTGGTACCAAAGGAACTGATGAGCTGCTGGATCAGAGTGACAAGGGTCATACTCGCAATGGTACACTGAACTGGAACTGAACTGGGTACTCAAGGAAGCATGGAACTGGATGGCTTCCGAATACAATCGCTAACGCATCCCGGACATCCATGGGAACATATCACTGGGCATTCCGAAGTGACTCACCAATGTGCTAGAGTCGGGGGAAATCCGAGGTCTTCGACAAATAATGGAAGGGATATAAATCCTCCGCGATTCTCAATGATGCGATCAAGGTGCTGAAGTCGAGCATGTGAGAAACAACCATTCGGGGAGGCAATGATAACTCCTCCCAAAATGGTCCGTAGGCACTCACCATAGATGGTGATGGGTCCAAGGTGCAGGGGCCTCTGGAATAGAGGGGCTGTCGTCGACAGAGGAAGACCTGCAACTATTAAGGCAATGATGTTTCCTTGATAGGAGCGCGAGGTGGAAAACCGAAATGTGATAGTATTGATGGCAGGATTGATAAACTGGGGGGAATAACTGGGCAAGTAGAGTGGGTGGACTCAAACTTCCTTTTTTCAGAGTAGGATGGCAGGGATGATCGGGCAGCATATGAAACTGACTGGTGGTAAAGGGATCATAGCTGTATTGGATCTGGGAGGGTGACTGGGCTGAGGGAGACTCAAGCTGTGGTAAAATGGCAGGAGACTGCAGAATACTCTGAACAAAGGCGACCTAATTGGGGGTGCTGCCGAGAGGATCGATCATAGCGCCAAGAGGCACAGGGGGACTTCTTCATGGGTTAGGGAACTAGAAGAAGTGTGTATATAAAATGGTACTGTCGTGTGGATTTATATGAGCCCAGGACAGTTCATGCTCATGGTTGCTTTCAATTTTAAGGAGTCTGAAAGCAATAAGAAGACTCAGAAGTAATGGAATGGTACTATCGTGTGGATTTTACGAGCCCAGGACAGTTCATGCTCATGGTTGCTTTCAATTTTAAGGAGTCTGAAAACAATAAGAAGACTCTAAAGTAATGGAATGGTACTGTCGTGTGGATTTTACAAGCCCAGGACAGTTCATGCTTGTGGTTGCTTTCAATTTTAAGGAGTCTGAAAACAATAAGAAGACTCTGAAGTAATGGAATGGTACTGTCGTGTGGATTTTATGAGCCCAGGACAGTTCATGCTCGTGGTGGCTTTCAATTTTAGAGAGTCTGAAAGCGATAAGAAGACTCCAGGG
Organism: Pseudotsuga menziesii; assembly: GCA_001517045.1. Classification (NCBI taxonomy): domain Eukaryota; kingdom Viridiplantae; phylum Streptophyta; class Pinopsida; order Pinales; family Pinaceae; genus Pseudotsuga; species Pseudotsuga menziesii. The sequence goes on along the minus strand of LPNX011226141.1, from coordinate 50,417 downwards.
GGGTTGCTTTTTCGTGTGTTAGTTTCCAAGGCCCAAAGAAGCATAAAAGGATGCAATGAAGAACTCTTCTAGCCGGTGTGACTAGAGTATTCCTTTTTCGTAATTAGTCTACCAGGTCTGGAAAAGGGTTAAACTTATACCAGATAGATGCCCTTTCAGGTACTTTAACAAGCATGAAAGGAAGCAAGATTGATCGGCGATCTTTTCATTGTTTTAGGAGTCAGAAAAGAGCTTAACAGAAACTCCCTAAGTGCCTTTTTCGTATAGGACTTGTCCGGCCCGAAAAAGGGATAAAATTATACCGAACAAAAGGAATGGCTAGGAAAGGAGGAAGTGTTCAATCAAGGAGCATTTATGATGACCAGAAACGAGGGTGAGGGGGAACACTGGTGGGCCTCCTTGCGAGGTGAATGAATGGTGGAAAAATAACAAAATATTGGCAGTATGACAGGAGTGGATGGCTCATGTAAAAAGTGTGGAACAATCTGATGGCGGCCAATGTGGCACACAAATAGAGGCAGTGAGGTGTCGGGACACAATGTTGAAATTGTACCAAGTGAGAGCGAGAAATGATCTCAAGCATCATCATGAGCTCGAAAAAATGAATCCGGTGAAAAACGGATAACGGTCGAAGGGGCACGCAAACCGAGGTGCTAGCGGTGTCTAAAAAATGGGAAAAAAATGACGTAGAAAAAATAATGCAACAAGGGGACCATCGTGACGGTCTCGTCGTGCTAATTCCAATGGTGGAAACGGTTCGAAAAACGCACTCCGTATGGGTTTAGAATGGCCAAAACAAGAAAAAAGTCAACGGACTATAAATAGTAAGTGGGCCCAACGTGACAGGCGCGGTTTAAATCTCGGAAGTCAGTGCATACTCTAATGGTGCCTTGTTTTTTGTTAACGGGAATAGGGTTTGAAACCCAGGTGGTATAGGCAATAGGATAAATGAATCATGCTGTGCGAAGTTTCTCAATCTCTGCTTTGATAGCTGGGAATTTTGAGGGATGAATGGGACGCTGTTTCTGACGAACGGGGGGTACATCAGGCCATGTGTCAATGTGGTGCTCTATAATGGCAGGGTCAAGACCGGGAATTTTGATATAGGACTAGGCAAAGACATCACGGAATTCTCTGAAGAGTTTTTTGTATTCCTCAATCTCTTGTTCATTGCAAGAGGCTCCTAAAGTGATGAGTTTGGGGGTGCTTCCTGGGGCAGTGATATCAATTTGGATGACAGGTGAGATGTTGGCCATGTTACCCTCCTCGAAGGCATCAGGAGTAGGAATAGGGTCCTTGAACCAGTCGACCTTGGGGGGAAGGAAGTCTTTGGATTCAACCGCAAATTGGGTAGCAGTGTTAGAGGAGGATTCATCTGGGAGGAAGTAGGAACGATGGTGCATGTCATCCCAGGGATACTCCAGGGAAGTGAGAGCCTTGAGGATTTCCTCATCAGTACGGAAAGTTTGTGTCATCAAATCAGTTGATGAGGGAGTAGTGGTGGAAGAGATCATATAAATGGTATTATCCTCTCCGAAAGGGGAAGAGACCGGGGGGTGGATCTCCTCAATGGTGGGTGGTGCCGTCTCAAGATCCAGATTGTTCATCTCATAGAGAGCTGCTCTGTAATCGGGGAGATCGGGACAGTGAACGGTGTAATGCCCGTAAACACCGCATATGGCACAGGGGTGGTTAGTGCGCAGGGATTTGTCGCGAGGCTTAGGGGATGGATCAAGTTGGACAACCGGTATATCAGGGTCATCGTCAAGCATTTGCATGTGTGCGTGTACTACCGATAACTGAGGACATTGGTGAGTCACTTGGCCCAACTCGTCGCACAGCGAGCATTTGGGAGGAGCATGAAACACAGAGGGGTTTTTGATTGTCTTGGGAGGTGGTACAGTAGTGTAAGGTTGGGGGCCTCTGCCCCCAGTTGGTTTGGTAAGAGGAGGGGGGGGTTCGTGGAGGACGACGGGGTAGCTACACCGAGAGGTGGTTAACTAGTAGTGACAATGGGTTGCACCGGTTACAGGATGACATCTGGTGTTGGCGGGGGAACGGGAGGCGAAAGATACCAAACGGGTAATCCTAAGGTTAACCCAGGGAGGCTGAGGGTAGCCATGACCGGGGCGCTAACTACTCCTGAGGGAGGGATGAGGAAAGGAATGGTATGGATGGGTGTAACACCAATGTGACTAGGTACCAAAGGGGGTTTAGGAAACAAGGGCAGTTGATTAGTAGGAGTTTGCGTGTGATGGGACAGGGTACATAGGTCGGACACGTCAGTGGTGGGTGACGGGGGTGGAATAGATTGGAAGGTTGAGGTCATTGGCACGTCTGAGTAAACTCCGGGCCCCATAGAGGAAACAAGTGAGGTGGTGGCACCCGAAACAGGTTGTTCAACCATGGGGAGAACATTTTCGGGTGCTGCGGGGGCATTGGGATCATAGTAGGTGAGTTGGTTGACCTTGACCACGCGTCCCTCATGGGGGAACATCATGGTATGAAAAATGGAAGAAGCAACCGCCCGCATGGCGTACATGTAGCTGCGGCCAAGTAAAAGGTTATAATCAAGCTGTGCATTAATAACCTCGATGTCGATGAGGACGGTTTTTCCAGCCAGCTGGATGGGGACGTTAGTTAATAGGCCTTGTGGTTGAGCCGAACGGTCATCGTAGGCTCGCAACGCAGTAGTAGACGGCTGGAGAGGGGGGGATCCCAATTTCTGCCAGATGAAGGTGGACATGACACATGTAGAGGCACCTTCATCAATAATGCATCGATGGATGACAAAATTCCGAACGGAAACAAAAACTTGGAACGCTAAAGTGGAAGGCATGCGGGGTTCGGATTGGTCCAAATCAAATGCCATTAAATTCGAATCATTGGGATCGATAGCCCCAATGGCTGAGAGTAAAGTATTGCGTTGCGAAGGGCAGTTTTTTAAGACTTCTAACACAGACATGGCTGCGGGAGATTGGGCTAAGTCATCGACAATGTTGTAGTTTGACGCAGCCCGCGCATTGGGGTTATTGTTGATACGGCGAAGCGGGAAATGAGGTGCTTTGGGAGCGCCATCTAGTGGCGGTGGAGGTATACGTAACACCTGATCAGTGGGATGAGTGTTAGTGGGTTTATAGGTGGGAGGGGCTTCAGAGGTGGAGCCATATTGGTTCCGCCGGGTCTGGAGGTTGACCTCATCGGAGGACATCATCAACAAGTGGTGGGTACCTGAGTCAAACATGGGTTGATCAGGAGCAGCGTAAGTGATTTGTTGTTGGGTTGGCACGTTGGCTTGAGGGGGAGCCAACGGTTGAGTGTTCACTACGCCTTGGTTTGGTAAGGGGTTTTGCAGCACCAAAGGTGGCTGCTGAGGTTGTGGGGGGTTGGGTGGTGCTTGAGGAGCCGCATGCCCTTGGCGGTGGGCATCATCAACCCAAAGTTTTCGAGCTCACTCCAAGTGTGGGCAAGTATGTGTGTAGTGGCCATAGACCCCGCAAATAGAACAAGGATGGTTGGTTCACAAATTGGGGTCTTTGGCCTGCTTGGGCGAGCGATCAGGGTTTTGGTTAGCAGGGGCCGCATTATTATTATCGGGGGGATTAGGGGGTTGACCATCTTGGTATGTAGGTTGGTTGTTTCCACGATTTCGGCCCCTGCTGCGGTTTTGTTGGCCCTGGTTGCATTGGTTGTTCTGGTTTTGCTGCGGGTTTTGTTGGGCGTAAAATTGCCCTTGGGCAGCAGGTGGATTCTGAGGTTGCGCAGGTGCTGGAGCAGGTTACGGTAGATGATATGTAGGTGGAGGCTGCACATGGGCAGCAACTTGAGGGGGTTGCTGATAGGGCTGCGGAGCGGGTTGTGGGTTTGCCGCAGGGGCTGCCTGTGGCGGGTAATAAGCGGGTTGGGCTTGTGAAGGCGCAAGAGCTGGTGCAGCTTGCTGGTGGTAGTAGGGCTGAGGTGCGACCGGGGGGGTGTAAGTGAGAGTCGCATGACTGAAACACTGAGGTGGACATGAGGGTCCATGGGAATGGTGGTGATGTGTCATGGGAGCATACGAGTTGGTTGCTCCAGACTGTGAGGTAGCCCTCGAAAGGTCAGGGCTAGGGGTAGGACGTGCGATGGAAAATGGTTGAGGATGCAAAGAGACACAGCCAATGATGCCATCGGCAGCGTGGGATGCCCCCGACGCATCGTGCGGGGAGGAATCACCGCGAGGGGCGTCAGGTATAATGGTATAGAGATAACCCGACTAGGCATAAATGAGGTCGAATTGTTGGGCCTTAAGGAGGGCCTCTTCTTCAGACTGGGGTCTTTCGGATGCCACATCCTTAGCAATGACAGGAAGAAGGGATTTGAGGAACCAATCTAGGAAGATACGGTCATCTAATTTGATCTTGCATAAGCTACGTCATCAACGCCACTCATGAATGTGGTCCGTGATGTGGGTAGCCATGTTTTGTCTGCATGATAGGAGGATCTCAACGCCCGCGTCATAGCGGACGGGTAACTAGAAGAACTGCAGGAAGGTTGAGGCAAGGGAAGAAAAGGTGTTATGGGTTCTGTGGGGTTGCTCGATATACCACTTGGCTGCAGATCCAATGAAGGTGTGCTGTAAGAGACGGAGGCGAATAGAGTCGTCCACTATGGAGTTGGAGGAACACCATAGATGGAAGGACATAATGTGGTTTTGTGGGTCCTCACCTGCCTTGCCCTCGAACTTAGGGATGTCAGAGGGGAGCTTGGTGGGCATGTGAGGCCATGCAGGGTCGTGTCGGATAGGGTCGTTGGTCAATTTGGCTAGGTCAGGCAGGTTGAGGCTAGCCATGAATGGCAAACTGGAAGAAGGATGTGACACAGTAGTGGGTTAGACCAAGTTGGGGCCAATGCCCCCAAGTGGAGGGGTAGTGTTAGGGAGGTTGCCCCCAAGTGGGGGAACTAAGGTGGTATAGGATGGTCCTGCACCACCATGGGTAGTGTGAGCCACTGATGGAGTGGGAATAGGTATTCCCGCTGCGGGAATAGGTGGCGTGAGGGGAACGGTATATGGGGGCCCCATGGAGGGCATACTCAAAGTGGGTGTGGTAACTGGTGTAGTGGTGGATGTGCCACCAATGGTCCCGACCAAGAAGGGAGTGGAAATCACGCCAGCCATGGGGCTAGTAGGGGCAGTGTAAATGGGGTTCTCAGAATCTGGCTCAGAATCAGAGGTAAAATAAGGGGCGTCAATATCTGGTGACAGAGTCCTATGCCGCTGACGAGTGGAGTCAAGTGACAAGGCTCGAGATCTATGATAAGTGGTATCAAGTGAGGATGATCTATGTCGATGATGGGTGGTGTCAAGTGAACCGTGCTATGGGGGCTCGCCCCTGAGGCGCCGAGAATGTCTCAGGGACTCAATGGTGACAGATGGTGTCAAATCTCTTTGGGTTGAGGTGGGTAAAAAACAACTCAAAAATCCTAATGCAATCGAGTGTGTAGAAGAAGAGCTCGAAAAATAGGGCACTCAGGCCAACAACCAACTCAAAACACCCACTATAACAGCTGTGCTACAATAGGTGGAGTGTCAATAGAAATGGTCAGAATACCAACAAGCAGCAGGTTTCCTAAAAATAAAAAATGGTGGACTCACTAGACCAAAAGGAGGTAAGGGAGCATACAAACACCTAACTAAAAGTATTCTGACTCAACTAGACATATCCTTTGCAAGGTGATGAAATCCAAGTCAGACAATATGAATAGGAAATCCAAGTGGCTAAGATATCCCCCTACCGGGAGGGACACTGGGTAGTCAATCCTAGAAGAATGGCAACTAAGATACCCCATTCATGACACATCCAGAAAGGTGAATCTGCTGTTTGGTCCTTTAACCGCAATACCCCTATACAGGGATATCCCGAGAACTACGAAAGGTAGCCCTTCAGTTACTGAATGGAGTGCGGTATTCCACTCAGGCCTCCGGAACGAGTCTCGCGACTTCAACCCTCCTAAGGGAGAGTCCCTCTGGTAAACTGGTTGTGACCGTGCCAAAAAGTACTAGGGGATTTTGGTTCCCTAATTGGACAACAGCTATGTCTCAAGTGTAAGTAACCGAAGGGTGTTATTGGAAGCCTATCCCCTCGATCCTACCTAACTACAAAGATTCTTTTGTGTTCCCCAAGTGGGGTTAGAATATTGGTTGAGTTAATTAGTTTTTTAAGGATCACTTGAATTAGGTGACAGAGTGTGTGCTCATGAGGTGATGAACCTGAAAATAGAAGTGCCACACAAGGGTGCAACTTTCTAACGAACAATAATACTGAATTCAAAACTTTAACATGCAAATTTTTTTGAATTAAAATGCTTAAATTTTAAACAGATTCTGTAAAAGGGAACATAAATGATGTTGCAGAAAAGGCTGTAGGGAAGTAGGGCTGCAGGTGGAACAGATGGCTGTGCAGATGCAGAAAATATTGCAGCAAAGGGGCTGGGTTCAAAAATAGGAAAAAATATGCAGAAAACAGATCGTGGGTCTGTGGCGAACTCGGGCGGTCAGACCGCGGGTTTGAGGGAAACAGGCGCAGACAGGTCGCGGCTTTCTGGCCAACAAAAGCAGTCGGACCACAGGAAATAGGGAAAAAAGCGCAGTCAAATCATGGGAAAAAGGCAGACAGACGTGGTCGATTCGCAGCTAAGGGGATGAAAGTCGCACTCTGGATGCGGGAAAATGGCCGGCAGGCGCAGTCAGATCGCAGCAAACAGGCTGATTAGCCACGGTCGGATTGCAGGTAACAGACTTGAATCCGTAGGCAGGGCACTGGAAACAGTCTGAGAGCCACGGTCGGGTCGCAGGTAAAGGCCTGAAAGATGCGGTCGGGACATGACTGCAGAGGGAAAAAATGCGGTTTACGGCGGCCGAAAGGGACAGGTGAAAGGAAAAAACGACAAATTATTGCAGAAAACTAAACAAGTAGCGGAGTCGCCAAAACTGTGGCTAGGGTTTTAGCCCTAGCTTGTGTGAATGAGCACCTACTAAGGAGAAGGGACTCCTTAGTAGCAGTTCAGTGAGTGTAAATTAAAATGCTAAAACAGAAATATAAATTACCCTAAACATGTGCATGAAACAAAAAAACAAGATGTAAAGAATGGCTTTTGTATTAATGTTACCTCTGATGTGAAGGTTGGTGAAGCCCTTTGCAGTGATCCAAGAGGGTTGCTCCAAGCTCCAACTTGCTCCTTCTCTTTCTCCAATGGTGGAAATGGGCCAAAATGGGCTCTCAAGGTGAAATTAGCTCAAAGGTGAGCTAGGGTTTCAAGAGTTACTTTGGCAGAGTAAGGGTGCTTATGATTGTGGATGTGAAATAAGGGGTCTCCATCACCTATTTATAGTTTTTCAGTGGTGGAGTGCTGGCCCATGGTTTTGGAAACCATATGGTTTAGGGCAGCTTGTATAGGGTTTTTTCCTCTTTTCCTCATTATTTTATATTTTTTCTTCCCTTTTTAGGCTTTTTGATGGTTTTATGGCCTTTTGGAGGCATTTTAGGCCCTTTGGAGGCATTTTAGGCCCTTTGGAGGCTTTTTAGTGGGATTTTTGCTATTTAAGAGGAATTTTGGATATTTTTGGAGGAAAAAAGGGGTTTTTAAGGGAAATATGGTAGGAAAATGGACAAATGAGCCATGTAGTGGGGTAGATGAGGTAGTGAACACTTTTTGGGTGTTAACAAGATTTTAACAGCCGAAAGCAAGAAAATAAGCGTTGGGGAAAAAGTGCTTTCGGTGGCTTAGGAAAAAGCTCAGACATTTCATTAGCCACCGGAAGGATGGGTTTTCGGCGGTTAAAAGGGTATGTCGGCAAGGCCACTATTCACTGAAAAAATGGGTTTCATTGCTATGCTAGGATAATGGTTTCGATGGATTGGGCCAAAGGGATATCACTTCATTAGCCACCGAAAGCCATCTTTTTGGTGGCCAGCAGACAAAATTCTGAAGGCTATTAACCACCAAAAAGTTAAAATGTGGAAAATGGTTAGAAAGAAGTCAAATTAAACCTCATCAGCAAGATAAACAATCAGTGAAGGGAATACCAAAACACCGAAAGGACTTGAGCCTACATCACCACGCGAGGGAATAACTGAAAGAGGTCGTTATAGAACTGATAAAGAACTGATAGGATTGGAAACCCTCATTTTCTTCCACCTGTCCAAAAGAATAGCAGAAAGATCACCAAGTACCCAGGCTAATTTGTAAAATGATTGTTGGGAAAAGGAAATCAAGAAGATCAACTGCTTCCATCACATTATGATCTCAGCATCCATCATGACAATAAAAACCCTCATAATCAGTTCCAAAAGATACGACACATTTCACTTTCAATATTAGCATTCCTCTCCACCAGGAAAACCATCTCTGAGAAAGCAGCCTGCTAACACACTGTCATACATAGCTTAGAATTATTTTTGTAGGTACCCAGGAGTGGCATTCATCAAGATGAAGAAGGGAGGACATGTACTTAGGCAGGATTTGGGAGATATCACCTAGTTGGAAGCACATCCAAAGGTCTGTAAACTCAATATGCTGGCTACTACAGGTTTCGTGAGAAGATACAAGGTTCCCATCAGGAGGCGGCTGAGGCATTTTCCCTCTCATTTGATGGTTCAAAGGCAGTCATAGGCAAAGAGGAATTTCACATAGATGAAACCCTAATCATTGAGGTGACTGAACTCCCTGGCACAAGAGAAAAATGGTTCAAGACCACCATACCAAAATATGTAGAGTTCAGGTCTTACCTAAATCCTAAGCATAGAGGAGTGGTGTGGAAGAAGAGTGTGCCATGATCCTGGTTGGAAGAGAGGTGGAAACAACTACTGAAGGCCATTGTGGTTTACCTAACATGTGAAGGAAGATATAACAGAGCCATGATCTACCATTTCAAGTTAATGGACCACTTCACAGGTAAAAGTCCACTAAATTTTCCCTTTTACTTACATAGAAGTCTAGGAAAGATGGAATACCAAGTGAAAGCCCAGCCAACCAAGATTGTTGGCAGACCATCCCACCATGGCCTTATCCAACTATTGATCCAAGAGTTGCTAAAAACAATGAATATCGCATGGAATTATTTCTTGTTTTGGAATGGATTTGAGACAGGCCTTCAGCCAGAAGAGAAGGGGAAGTCTCCTGCCAAAAATTATAGCACACCAAGGAGTGGGAGAAGAAAGAGGAGGGATATATCCCCAACAGCAGTAGAACAACCTCCCTCCTCTTCCAAGGCCAAGAAGGTAAAAAGGAACTTGGAATTCAGGGAGAAGGGACAGGAGGTTGAAAGACACAATGAAAATATTTTGAATCTACCCTACTCAAATTTTTAAGAGGAGCAAGAGGAAGGTGCAGACCTAGATTTGCAGATTGTAGCAGTGACTAAAGAACTACCATCCCCCACACCAAAGGAGCAAGAGGAACCAGCAGAGAAGGATTTCTCCAGCAAGCCCAAAATTGAAAAGATAAATCAATTACTAAGGAAAATTTATGAGATGGAGATTTTGGAAAGGGAAATAAATAAAAATAACGCTGCATTGACCAGTAGGAACAAACTACTACATAAGTCTTACCTAGAGCAGAGAGAAAGATATATTTTCATAAAGAGAGTGAATACAAGGTACCTAAAAGAGAATACTAGATTGTATAGGATGATTAGGCTCCAAATACTGCAGTTGAAGTAGGCCAAGGAAAACCCTAGAAGCCACCCCATGTTGGAAACCCTAGTTGAAGTTGCAGTTAGCCTCCAGCCTCCAGAAACTAGCCAGGTTGCTATTAACCCTCCTAGAAAAGAGCCTGCTTAAGAGGAAAACTGGGCAGACATACCTAAAAGAACATTTTGGAACAAACCTAATAATTTTTGGAAAATAGGGATTTTGATGGCTTAGGCGGATGTTGGGGCAGTTCATTAGCCACCGAAAGCGCCACTTTCGGCAGCTAATGGTTCTGATAGTCTGGCCTCTTAACCAGTGAAAGCAGACAGAGGCTTAAAATTAAATTTTGGCTCGTAGGACTAGTTTTGGGTGAATGCAGATGGCTCAGGGACAAAGTCTGAAGATGAAATATTCAGAAGAAAGCATTAGAAAAGGTTTGTTTTAGGTTTACTATGACATAACAAGTGGAAAAGGTCACCAACACCTAGCTGTCAAAAGAAAACAGTGACTTAACCAACATAGGGCTAGTAGCAGTGATTTCCAGTAGTTACCTCAGTTATCTGAAGGTTCATACAGTGAATTAATTCTTCAATTAGTTAGATAAGTAGTTAATTAGGGTTTTTAACCTAATTTGCAAAAACTATTATTTTGTTTATTTTTATAAAAACAGATCCAAGTTTTCAGTATCTGTATATTTTATAAAGCCTATAAAGCCTAAGAATTATTTTATGGAAAGGGTTCGACTTCGGGGACTTATAGACCTATACTATTGTCAGCTTCTCATTTTTCTCATGATTTAATATAAGCTTTTTTGTTATCATTTGTTTAGCTTCCATTTTTGTCTTTTCTGTGCTTATGCTTGAATGTGTATTCAGGTTAAATTCAAGTTAATTAATGACTGATAGCTGTAATCTTATTGGCATGTTGGTGTAATTTGAATTATAAGTACCATCCTTATCATGATTTAGCCATTTATGTGCATCTATTTTGTGTGTAGATCTGCAAGTCTGATGAGTTCTCCATCCCTGCACCTTATTGTCAACCTCTGAACAGTGGTAACTAAAAGCCTTGTACTTGATTGGTTTTCATGCATGTCTTGAGAGTGGAAGGTCATCTAGGTCACCTAACTTGTTCCATATTAGAAAACCCTAAAAACATTTAAGTTACCACGCATCCTCGAGCAACAACCTAGAGGAGTTTCCTGGAGTGATAACACCTCCACTATACCATTCGCTTGTGGATGATACGGGGTACTCTTCTTATGTTGTATATGAAGTTCCTCTATCAACACACTCTCTGTGAGATTTATGAAGTAACTCCCCTCGTCACTCATGAATATCCTTATACATCCATATTGAGTCACAATGTTGTCAAATAGGAATCTCGTTGTTGTTGGAGTGGTGCAATCTATAATAGGTGCAGCTTCCACCCACCGTGTTAAATAATTTATCGTTGTAATTATGTATCCTGCACCGATTCATTTTCAAGGTGGGTTGATTGGTCCCATGAAGTGCACAACCAATTTATCAAATGGTTGCAACGTCACCGGAGCTACCAGCGGTTTTTGTCACCAAAAACTGAATTATTTGATCATAATAATCATCAACCATGTCAACTATGAACAAATACACGTTTGGAAGTCCATCTTCAATGTTTGTTGGTTCCTCACCTATCTCAATTTGGTATAAATGATCAAGGCCACCATTCAAGCGATCGGGCTTCACATTTATCTCAAAATCAAACTCCTGGAAAAAAATTAGCTAACGGCATATCTTCCCCCCCAACACAGGATTATTGACTAAGTATTTCAAATCAGAATGGTCTGTAAACATCTTGAAATGACCACCCAATAAGTAATGGCGAAACTTTTGCAACACATATACCATCACTAGACCTTCTCTCTCTATGGTTGTATAATTTTTCTCTACAAACGACATCTTTCAACTAGCGAAAGTGATTGGGTGATCAATATCTCCTTCCACAAGTTACGCAAGTACCACTCCCATCGCAAAAGATGATGCATCCACATGTACATGGAACTCCTTATTCCAATCAGGAAAAAATAGTATTGGTGTGGAAGCCATCTTGGCCTTCAGCGTATCAAAACTATCTTGACACTCTTGACTCCGTACAAATATAACATCCTTCTTCAATAATCTCCATAGGAGCTATGATCGTAGCATAACCTCATATGAACTTCTGATAATACCCTATGTGCCCCAACATGGATCTGAGAATATTCATTTTCGTAGGCGGTGGCAATCTCAAAATCAACGCAATCTTTATGGGAATAACCAATGGTCCTCGATTGCAGACAATATGTCCCATAACACTCCAAATGCTGCACATAAAATGCACTTCTTTGAGTTCAGCACAATCTGATGCTGTCGACACCTCTCCAGCATCAGTCGCAGGTTTTGCAGATGGTCCCTGAACAATCCATAAACTGTCCAGTTATCCATATAAACTTGTAAGAACTTTTTAATAAAATATTTGAATGCAACGACAACAACCCAGGAAAATATCGTAGGAACATTCTTCAACCCAAAAGGCATTACAGTGTACTAAAAACAACCCCATTAAATAATGAATGTCATCTTGTGGCAATCCTCTTTTGTGATCCTGATTTGGTGATAACCAGAAAAACCATCCGTGAAACAATACATCTCTTGACCACCTACTCCTTCTAGAACCTCATTCAATGAATGGTGTTGGAAATGGATCATGCATACATGCATCATTCGGTTTCCTCAGGTCGACACAAATTCAAAGCTCACTAGTAATATTATCTTGGACCACCATAGGGTTGATCCATTCTAATTCTTCAACTGGCTCAATCATTCCAGCATCCATGATTGTGTCAAGCTCAGCTTTGACCCTTTCCTTGTATTGCGGATTTAGTCGATACGACCTCTAGCTTACCGGTTTCGCATCTCGCTTCAATGGAATCTTCATTTCTCCTAAATATCCTATTATCCCCTTCCTCTCAAAAAATTTTGTAGGAACAAATCTTGGAATTCATGTAACAGGTATGTGATCTTTGCCATGGTCTCTTCGTCCCAGAGTAGTCCCCTACATTTTCAAACTTTGGGTTCTCCTCCATCTTAATGTTGATGTTCCTAATATTTAATGCATGATTCATTGGATCTGTTGGTACATTAGGTGTTGCGACATCTCAAATCCCTTATGTTTCTGAAATATTGATATTCTGTAGATCATTGTCATCTTCAGGTTCTCCAGTCACATTGTAGCATTCCATCATTGACTGCATTTGACAATGCGCATGTAGATCCACTAGATATGAAACTAGAAATACCTTCATAACAACATTGCAGATGAGTTGTAGTGCATTATGAACTTCCAAATTGGAATATGTGAAACTAAAGGTGTGAGTGAAGAAAATCTCCAATTCCTCCCAGGTAGTGATCTCTCTATGCAACTCAGCTGATACATAACAAGATCACGGCATTTCATCCAATATATGGACAAAGGAATGGAACCAATCATCCTTTGGTCGCAATGCCCACAAAGTCTGACACTCAATCAGATGATCATCAGGGCTATTCCACCCATCATACCTTCCATCATGGCATACTTCTACATCTCCAAAATGAACTGTTATAAATCTTCAATATTGTGACCATTGAGTGATCGACTTCCTATGAGTCACCCACCAATGTGCTGGAGTATCCTTCAATGCTTCCTCCAATGTCAACAACCGTTGTGGTTCTGAAACCTTATTATCGAATTCAAAAAGAAACTTAGATAACTCAGGAAGTCCTTCATAAATTGGTAACTCAATGGTCTCAGTCGTGATGCAACACAGTGACTACATAATCAAACCACACTTTCTTAGTGATACCTCATGCAAGCAGTTCTGCCAGTTCTCTAAAGCATCATCAGAATTAAAAGAGGCATAGATAACATTGTGCAAACCAAGTTCTCCACCGGCGGTTGGATGGATGTAATCTTTTGAAATTTTATATGCATGATCCCATCCTCTGACAACTTCATCTTTCACTACCTCAATATACCTTCTCCCTTCATTTGGATCCATTAGAGCAATGACTTTGATGTATTGATTTTCAAAGGTCATTACGTGCTTCTTAAAATTTATCACTACCATGTTGTCATTGGCCCATCCAGTCCCTAGAAATGTGGGATAGGAACCTTCACCATCAAAAAATTCAATAACATCCAAATCAGCATAGGTCTTGATGCCTTCAACTTCCACAGCAAGGTACGGAACTCGCCCGATCGATGTTACTCTGGCCTGGTTGGCCAGTCGCAGCTGCACAGGAGACTAGCTCAGCGTTGGGATTCCCATATTATTCCATGTCTCTTTTAAAAAAATATTAATGGCTGAACCTATATCTAGAATAACTGAATCTACCTCATAGTCCCTATTCTAAATGTTCATGTGCATATGTTTCCCTGTCTTTTTCTTATGCAAAGAGTTCACTTGAGAGTCCTCCCTCCCCTTAGTCGATCGATGTAATAGATTCTCAATATCAGCAGGAGCATCACAATTTATTTCCAGTGACAAACAAATTTCAAATAATTTATGCAAGGTACCATGCCATCATGATGGTTCTGCCTCCAAAGTTGAATCAAAAGTAGTTGCCATTTCATAAACAAGTAACTTACCCAAGTTTCTGTGCATTTCATCCCGTGCTTCAAAGAATGTATATTTCTATGTGTTGATGTAAAACTGCAACTTCTTCTTTCCATCTAATTGGACTTGTGGGATTTGGCTATCTTCCCCAGTTGTTGCACTTCCATGAGTTATGATAATAACATCAACATCTTGCATTCAAGGCTCCACCGAGATCGTCGCAACTATCGGTCCTTGGTTCTTGTTCACAGGTTGATTCACATTCTTAATTGTATTCTGGTTCTGAATTGGAATTTGGTTCTGGCTCTAATTCTACAAGTGGTTTTGATTTTTCACTTGATTCTGGTTCGACAACATGTTGTGATTCTGCAATTAGTTCTGGTTCTGCAACTACGAAACATTTCTTGCCTACCACCTCGCAATGAGTTGTGGGAATTTCTCAATAGTGTGATCAATATTGGTGAAATATGTACATGTACACTACACTTGCAATTGTGGGAAATATCTTTGATATATCCCCAATACACTGTAATTTTAACATTGAACTGGTCCATGAACTCATCCTCCTCCTCGACCAAAGCCTCCACCTCATCCTCCTCGAAATCCTTTGTGAAATCCTTCTTGTTGCTGATACTGCAATTGATTAAATTTATGCTGTAGGGGATTCAACTATTGCTGAACATACTGCGCTGACTAAACAAACTATGGTTGTTGTGAAGCCATCTGCATCTGATTATACTACGGTTGTGGTACAAACTGTTGTTGCAACTGCTGCGGTATAAATTGCATCTGCGGTTGTGGCACGAACTGTGGTTGAGGTGGTGGATGTACCACCTACTACTAAGGCTGTAGTTGATGTACCTCTCCCTTCACATAGTACGATTCATATGTTCTTTCCTAAAGTAGGTCATATGCAAGACAATCATTATCTTTGTACCCAATAGATCAACAAAACATGCAAAATAAGTTTGTCGGCTTCGTTACCATCCTCTGCATGTACCCACATTCTTCATGTCAATGCCCATATAGTTGGAAAATGCAACACCATGGTACAATACCACAACTCAATGGGTTTGGCACTCCTGACAAGAAGTACTTTTGGAAATCTGGGCAATTATCCTTAATACATCCATCTGTGCGACATAGAGTACACCAAACTTCTTCATGATGATCTTTTCCTTTCTTGATATCCTGCAACTGGAGTGTCATATTTTTCGACTGTGTTTGAATCTTGTTCATACCCACTGCTTTTTCTCCAACGGGTGAAGCCTCGAGCTTCATTGCAATCTCCAGAGCCTTGCTCTACGTCACAATCTTTTGATGCATCAATGGTAATATGATATGAGATAGTAGTGTTGCAATGAACTATTCTTTATGTTGAATTTATTTCATCTCAAAACTAACTCTTGCCATTAGTGTTCTGATCCTTAGATTAACATCCCAAATAGTCTCATTTAGATACTACTTAATTTCCTTCAATTCTGTAATATATTGTGCTTCAGATTTTGGTTTTCTGAATTCTTCAATTAGACCTTTCCTAACTTCAACCAACGTATTCACTGGAGTTCCCATGGGAACTTATACTAACTTCATATACCAATCCAATGCGCGACCTCGAAGAGTTGTCGGTAATTGGCCCTTCTTGACATCATCATACATAGTTTATCTAACAGTCTAGATGACCTCACACGGGAACCGATACTATTATGGATCCTTAGTCCCATTTCCATGAAATAAAGGTAACTTTGCTTCGTCACCCTCCATCCTAGGACTTCTTCCTACAGTTGTTGATATGCTACTATTAGAGTGTTGCTGGCATGTGAGACAAGTCAGTTTTGAACTTGCGTTTCTTCCAGATTGCGGTGTAGTGCATGGAGGTGTGGTTACGTTGTTGCTGGGGGTTTATCTTACCTCTGCCTCGAGCATAGCTTGATCATCCTCATCATCACTATAGGGTCTCTTTGTCCCGTTTGGTCTTTCTTCAAGGTCTTTTGTTTCAATCATAGCAGGACCTTCCCTTATCATTTTCCTCTTCTCTTTTCGAAACCTTTCTCCTCCTCTCGTAATACCACTTTCTTCCTCAACTTACCTCATAGTCTCATCATAACTTGCACCCATCTACCCCATATCATTCCATTCATCCCCCCCATTTCTTCATGGTATCCATAGCTGTAACTTCCTCGACTCTCTGGCCGGCGAAGAGGACGCTACCATGGCATTAACCATCCGGGCTACCAGCCCCATGAACATGTACATGAATAAAAATACTGAAATAGAATGCATTGAAGTAGAACATACAAAGATGCAATTATTTATCATACATAGTGAAAGCAACATACATTCATACAAGCATTCATTCAACATGTTCATCATAATCATTAACAGTAAATAGGATTGCAGAAGTAAAATAGACAAGATCACTTATCTTATAAAGAACTTGTTCTGCAACCAGCTACGTCGCTACAACGTTCCACCAAACCATAGGCCAGTGTGCTTCTTAATCTCTCAATAACACTGCCACCCCCGATATGGGCATGATTCTCCAAGGAATAAGGAACAAGCATGATTACACATAGCCAAGGATACACAAAACACAGCCAAGCCAACACAGTTGGGTTTATCAGGCCATCAACAAGACAACCAAGACAACATGGTCAGGTTTTCAGGCCATCCAGGAGTTAGGAAAGGATAAATACTAAGCTGGTGAGCTCATTATAGATCTAGGAACACCTACACCCGAACTATCCTAACTTTTAAGACACCCACACACACCCAACACAAGGAATCATTCCCTTCTCTGCTACACAGTCCCTCAGGCCCTGCATTCCCTTCCAGTGCTATTCAGGGGTTGTGGAGAAGAAAGCCATCCCTCTAGCTCTATCTGTGTGGTTTCCAAACACACCAAGTTTATCAAGCAAACCAAGCCCCCATCCCTACTCCCAACACAGTCCGAAGACCAACCATTGCACGCAGGCAATTAATAAGCAATTACAACTTAACAGGTGAAAACGACTCCAAGCTGTCTGCAGGAGCCCCAAAGCATAACAGCAAACACAGCTCACGACATGGGGAAAAAAACAATCCCAAAATGTATCAGCATACACAACCAACAAACATGGGGAACAACAACCCATTCTGCACAATTGAAGTCGCTGGGGAAAACTTACACATACCACATTGGGGAAGAAATTTCAATCTCCTAGCTTGTGCGTCAGAGAAACTTGCACTAGACCCCAAAAAACAAAGGAAAGCATATGTACGAGCCACAAATCAGTAAGGAAAACTTACACACAGTCCCTGAGCGTAAAAATGGCTCTCCATAGGAAAAATTGTGGGTGATAGTGACCGAACAGCTCCCAGCTTGCTGCATGATAACAACAACGCAGAACCCACAAATCAGCCTATGAGGACAGTATACAGCCACACCATCCAAAAATCCGTAGAGGAAAAACTGCGTGGGTAACACTAGGAAAGTCTTGTGCATGAGAATGAACAAGAATTCCCCTCCTACGTGAGGGTGAATAGCCAAGGAAAAGAATGGCGTCGTGGAGAGAATGTCGTGTATGCTGGAGTGATGGTGGTGGTTTGCTTGCCATAGTGAGGTCAACCACACTGGTGGAGTGTGCATGTGGGAAAGGACTGATAGTCCTACCACACTCCACTCCCAGCCATAACTGCCCCAACTAACAACATAGCTTTCTTAATGGTGGTGGTTGGATAAGATAAGGTGGTGACACATGGATTTTCTCTCATGGCTCAAGGTTTGACAATTCCCCCCCTTATCCTTGTGAAAATCATGCCCCTTCTCAATTTAGTTGCCGTGAACATAACTGGTCAGGTTCATTTAATTAAATATGCATATTTACATGATAACAAAACTTAATATGTATGCCACATACCCCGATATACCATCGGTGACAAGTTCAACCCGAAACATAGCATAACCAATCGATGGTGGGGCCTTGGCCTTTAGCTCCACACCATGATTATTACAATATATATATCATGTACATTTAATGCAATGGGGTCAAAACTGGGGTGTTAAATTCCCCTCCCCCTTCAATAGCACTATCCTCAGTGCTTTACAAAATTTGAACAAAATGCTACACTGGTATCGCCTCAGTGTTCTGCAGAATTGAAAAAAAATGGATGTGCCAACCGCATGGAATCCTCCAGCTCCCACGTAGCCTCTTTAGGTCCATAGTGCTCCCATTGCACCTTTACCTAACCTATGGCCCGGTTTCGAAGCATTGTGACCTTCTTGTTGAGGATGCGTATTGGCTTGGTTCGGAACTCTCCCTCGGGTTCCACTTGAATCACATCCCAATTTATCACATGGTTAGGATCATGTACATATTTCTTAAGCAAAGAAACATGAAAAAAATTATGAGCCCTAGTTCTAGCAGGTAATGCAAGTCTATATGCAACTGGCCCTATTCTTTCAAGCACTTCAAATGGCCCACAATATCTTGGTGATAGCTTGGCACAACTTCCAAGCTTCAAGGAACTCTTCCTTTCCCTCACTCTGAGGTAAACATGATCCCCAACACTGAACTCCCTATTCACCCTATGCTTATCTGCATAGCTTTTCTGTCTGTCCTGTGTTGCTTTCAGATTCTGCCTGATCTTTATAACCTCTTGCTCCATTTCCCTGAGCAATTCTGGTCCAAGCACAATCCTGTTCACTGGGTCATCCCAAGTCACTAGTGTTATACACCTTCTTCCATGCAAAGCTTCATATAGACTCATCCCCAAGGATGCCTACTGTCCATTGTTATAAGCAAACTCTACCAAGTGCAAGTAATCTTCCCACTTGGTTGGTTTGTCCATTACGTACATGCGAAGCATATCTTCAAGCACCTAATTAACTCTTTCTTCCTGCCCATCTGTCTGAGGATGGTATGCAGTGCTGAAGTTTATCTTTGTACCCAAATACACAAACAACCCCTTCCAAAAGTTGGAAGTGAACTTGACATCTCTGTCAGAGACTATTGCCTTCGATAATCCATGCAATCTGAAAATCTCCTTCATGAAGATCTTAGCAATATCATCAGTCTTATGCGTAGACTTAACCGGTATAAAATGCGCTGCCTTAGTCAACCTGTCTACCACAACCATGATGGAATCATGTTGTCTCCAAGTCATCGGCAATCCTATAATAAAATCCATGGAAATAACTTCCCATTTCCATTCCAGAACTTGAAAAGGCTACAACAAACCTGCAGGGTGTTGATGCTCAACCTTCACCTGTTGACATTTCATGCACCTCGAAATGTACTCAGCCATATCCCTTTTCATTCCTGGCCAAAAGTACTACTTTCTAGCTGTAGCAATTGTCTTTTGATACCCCAAGTGACCAGAATATGGAGCTTGATGGACTTCATCCATAACAACTCTCCTCAAATCTTCTACATTCAGAATATAAATTCTACCTTTATAAGTGAGAAGTCCATCTTCTTCCAATTTATATCCCTCATACCTCTTCTCAAGACTTTGTTGCTGCAATTTGTCTTTTACTTGCTCATACAATTCATCTCCAGTAGCATGACTAACAATTTGCTGCCTCAAATCTGATTGGAAAATACTAAGAGATGCCACATGCATTTCTTGCACCTTCCTACTGAGTGCATCAGCTACCTTATTTTCCTTCCCTTTTATGTGCTTGATTTCAAAATCAAATTCACATAAAAATTCCAGCCATCTTGCTTGCCTAGAATTCAGAGTAGGCTGATCAAACAAATACTTCAGACCACAATGGTCTGTTCTGAGCTCAAATCTTCTACCCATCAAGTAATGCCTCCACATCTTGAGAGCATGTACTATGGCTGCAAGCTCTAGATAATGAGTGGCATAGTTTTTCTCATGCTCCTTCAGCTTTCTTGACTCATAACATATCACATGGTTGTCCTGCATAAGGACTCCTCCAAGCCCTTGTCTGCATGCATCGGTACACACCACAAAGTCTTGTTCTGGATCTGCAACCTTCAATACTGGTGCACTGGTGAGAAGATTCTTCAACCGCTGGAAGCTATCTTCACACCTTGATGTCCATTCAAATCTCATCCCCTTCTTTTGCAAAGAAGTGATGGCATGTGCAACTTTGGAGAATCCCTCAATGAACCTCCGGTAGTATCCTGCAAGTCCCATGAAAGATATTACATCTGTCACATTTCTTGGAGTAGGCCAATTCATAATGACTTCAATATTTTCAGGGTCCACAAATATACCCTCCTCTGAGATAATGTGACCCAAGTACTGAATTCTATCTCTATAGAAGTCATACTCGCTTAGATTTGCATACAACTGGTGCTCCCTAAGCAATTTCATTGTCAATCTCAAATGCTCTTCATGTTCTTCCTCATTCTTAGAATAAACAAGAATGTCATCAAGGAATACAAGAACAAACTTGTCCAAATATCGGCTAAAGACACTATTCATAAGGCACATAAATGTAGCTGGTGCATTTGTGAGACCAAATGGTACCACTACGAACTCATAATGCCCATACCTTATCCCGAAGGTTGTCTTATGAATGTCTTCATCCTTGATTCTCACCTGATGGTAACCAGACCTCAAGTCAATCTTGGAAAATACCTTTTCTCTTCTCATTTGATTGAAGAGGTCATCAATCCTAGGCAAATGATATTTATTCTTCATAGTAACCTTGTTCAATTGTTTGTAATCAATACACAATCTGAGTGTACCATCCTTCTTCCTTACAAATAAAACTGGTGCTCCCCAAGGAGACACACTCAGTCGGATATACTTCTTTTCCAACAACTCTTGCAGTTGCATCATCAACTCTAGCATCTCCAGTGTACTCATCCTGTAGGGTTCCTTGGACACTGGTGCTACTCCTGGCACAAGTTCAATTGTGAAATATATGTCCCTCTTTGAAGGAAGCCCTGGAATCTCATCAGGAAACACATCCCTAAATTCCTGTAACACTTGATAGTCCTCCAACCTAGGAGTTTCATCTCCCGATGTCTCCAAAATATGAGCTGCATGCAACTGGAAACCCTTCCTACAGAACTTCTTTAACTGCATTGCTAAAACCTATCGTACTGAAATCACCTTTGGAATACCTTTCACAACTACTAGGTTCCCTTCTTCATTCATGCATTCGAAAGTCTTATTGTAACAGTCAAGCTTCACCCTGTGAGCTTCTAACCAATCCATTCCAATGAGAACATCATAGGAACCAAGTGGTAGGACATTCAGATCTACACAAGTGACCAATCCATCCATAACCAATGGACATTTCTCTACCACTTCACTGACCTTTCTCTTAGTTATAGTGGCTAGCTGAACTAACCAAGACTTCCTATGCTTTACTTTCTTAAAAGCACAAATCTCCACTACTCTAGCAGTAATGTAACTGTGAGTAGAACCAGGGTCAATAAAAATAGAAACAGATTTCTCAACAATCTTACCTGCTACTTCAACCACAGTTGACTGGTGATTTTCCTGGTGGCCCTCCAGTGTTGCATAGATCCTAGGGACTACGCTTGCTACTTGAACCACTATTTCTGCTTCCTGAATGTTATAAGCTGGCCTTGCACTCTCATTCTCGAGTGGACAATTTCTACACATGTGGGGTCCTCCACATTTCCAACATTGAAGTGGCCCTCTATTCTGTTGTGGATCCTTCAGCTTTTCTCCTGTCACTCCAACTGGTTTACTCGTAGCTTGGGATGGTTGCTTCTGTTGATTCCTGAAGTTATAAGGTTTGAAACCTTTCTTTCTTTGGTCAAACTTCTCATTCTTCTTGTCCTTCCATGCCTTATTGTAATTAGGCTTATCTTTGCTTTGCTCATAGCAATACTTAGCCTTCCTTATTGCTTCCTCAAGAGTTCTAGGTTCATAAAACTCAATTCTATCTTTGTAAGACTGAGGTAATCTACTCAGAAAATGCTGGACCTTCACTTTTTGTCTCTGATGTACCAGCCATACCTCAACAGCTCCAAAAAATTGTTTGCATACTCTTCCATGGTTTGCTGTCCCAATCTTAGCTCATGGAACTCCTTAATCTTGTCATCATAATACCTGTCAGAGAGGTATTTCTACTTGAAATGCTTCTTGAACTGTTTCCACTTAAGTCTCCTTTCACTAATCCTATTTACTTGCTTGAAGTGTTCCCACCAAATGGATGCTCTTCCATTTAGATTGAATATGGCAACTCTTTCCTTCATGTTCCCCGAATAGTCATGCACTTGAAAGTACTTCTTTATTCCAAGAAGCCAAGCTTCAGCCTCTTGTCCAATATTTACCTCACCATCAAATGTAGGAGGTTTAGCTTTCCTAAATTCATCCTGAGAGAAATCCCTATGGTGTCTCTTTATTTTTCTTTTATGAGAAGAAGAACTTGAATCCCCGCTGGATTCTTCAGAATCAGATGATCCAATAGAATTCCTTCTCCTTCTCCTAGTGTTGCTCTTATTGCCTTCTGGCCTTGTTGTACCTCGCCCAGAGTCTATCTTTCTCTGTAAGTTTGTCAAACTCTACAACATAGCAGCATTCAACTAATGCTGCTCTTCCTGGGATCTAATCAAGCTTCTCATGGTGGCTACAACATCTGATGGTGTCTCTTGGAATCTCCTTCCATTAGACTCTATTTCATCATTTTTGTTATGGACATTTTCTCCTATGGCATCTTGGGCATGCTCGTAGGAATCCTGAGCATCATATCCGTCATATGTTCTCATAACTGAACCACAACTTACTTACCAAACTACACTACCTGGAATAATTCCCTTGAAGGTGACTATGATTCTATAAATGTGTCAGTAACACAACTATTAGATGCATAACATTGATATAATTCAAAATTTACTTACCTTCTCCTAGAAAAACCATAAAATAACAATTTGCCCAAACACAAGATTTTCTTCATCAAAGAACATCTATTTGAGGGGGACGACGGTGGTCAAGGGGGCTTGCCCCCTTGTGGCTTCCCTGCGCCACTGCAGGGCGAGTCGAGGGCAGCGCCCTTGTTTTTTTGTTTTGTTTGTAAAATTATGGTTTTCGCACAATCTGGCGCATAAGATCGCTACCACTTTCTCCTTTTCAGCCCTGAAAGTCCATTGAAAAATAGCTGAAAATCCCACTGAAAAACAGTCAAAATTTGCTAAGAAATCCCACTTGAAAAACTCAGAATTTCCTTGTACAGGATCGGGTCTCATCCCAACTAACATTCCAAAGTTTCAACGGTCAGCACAACTAACTTCCTCCACTGTTCATCGGCGACCTGTTCGCCTACTTTTCTCCACTGCATCGGATCCGCATCCAACTATCCAAACCTAATCGGCGATGAAACCAACCTATGCGCTACATTGGTGGTTGGGTGTCTTGTGCATCGGGTGGTTAGTCATCTAGACAGCCACAATGGTGGACGTTCAATCCACTAACCATCGTCAATGGTTGACGACTCTAGGACTTAGAGAAATTTCTGAAATCCCCCCCCCTTTAGTCTTTATTTTTACCGCTTGATTAGCTCCATTCTCTTCTTTTCGTCGATGAAATAGTTCCATCAGCAGCCGCAATGGTGGCCCATCATCTCTGATCTTCTTTCGATCGGCGGCCCAATATCCTGATGCATAACCTGATCAGTATCGGTAGTATCTTCTCATTGGAGGACTAGCACTCTAGGATTCCGAAACGATGGCGTGCACGAACCACTTTCTGCTTTCGATGGTCGATGTTTTCGGGCCTTAGAGAAAAATTTTGAACTTTCTTTCTTTACAGTGTCAACGATAGGAGGCCTTACCCATCGGAAGCATAGTTGTCTAGCCATTCACAATGGTGAGCACTTGATCAACTATTTTCCACTGACGATTTCAACACTTAAACCAAAATTCGAAACTTTTCCTTCTGTCAGCAATCGGAACCACTAACACTGCTGCATCAGTGTTTAAGTCTCTTCGGCAACCACAATGGTGGACTGACAAACCGCTAAATTCTTCCACAGTGTCGGTGAACCCAACATCTATTTTCCACCAATGGACGTTGCACACTTAGAAAATTTTCCACAATTTTACTCCCAACTGACCTCCGTCGGGTGTGCTTCCACCTAGCTCTCTACCACATCGGACGTCCTTCCCACCAAGTGTTCCGATGAGCAAACAGTTCAAACACTTAGACAATTTTTTATGAAGTTTTCTGTCATAACTTATGATCTTTGCTGGGCAGAAAGAAATCTTGCCTCTGTCACTGCATCCTTCATGGCTCATTTAGGCCCATGCTGCAACATGAGCTCTGATACCACACTGTAATGTCCCCGACCCTCTAACCGACGAAGAGGACGCTACCATGGCGTTAACCATTCGGGCTACCAGCCCCATGAACATGTACATGAATAAAAATACTGGAATAGAATGCATTGAAGTAGAACATACATAGATGCAATTAATTATCATACATAGCGGAAGCAACATAAATTCATACAAGCATTCACTCAACATGTTCATCATAATCATTAACAGTAAATAGGATTGCAGAAGTAAAATAGACAAGATCACTTATCTTATAAAGAACTCGTTCCACAACCAACTACGTCACTGCAACGTTCCACCCAACCATAGGCCAGTGTGCTCCTTAATCTCTCAGTAATGCTGTCACCCCTGAGCTGGGCATGATTCTCCAAGGAATAAGGAACAAGCAGGCTTACACATAGCCAAGGATACACAAAACACAGCCAAGCCAACATGGTCAGGTTTATCAGGCCATCAACAAGACAACCAATCCAACATGGTCAGGTTTATCAGGCCATCCAAGAGTTGGGAAAGGATGAATTCTAAGCTAGTGAGCTCATTATAGAGCCAAGAACACCTAAACCAAAACTTGCCTAACTTCTAAGACACCCACACACACCCAACAAAAGGAATCAGTCCCTTCTCTGCTACACAGTCCCTCAGGCCCTGCATTCCCTTCCAGTGCTATTCATGGGTTGTGGAGAAGAAAGCCAGCCCTCTAGCTTTGTTTCTATGGTTTCCAAACACACCAGGTTTATCAAGCAAACCAATCCCCCATCCCTTCTCCCAACAAAGTCCGAAGACCAACCATTGCAGGTAGGAAATTAATCAACAATTACAACTTAACAGGGGAAAAAGACTCCAAACCGTTTGCGGCAGCCCCAAAGTGTAACAACAAACACAACTCATGACATGGGGAAAACATCAGTCCCAAAATGTATCAGCATACACAACCAACAAACGTGGAGAACAACAGCTCATTCTACATAATTGAAGCTGCTAGGGAAAACTTACACAGACCACACTAGGGAAGAAATTTTAGTCTCCCAGCCTGTGCATGAGAGAAACTTGCACCAGACCCCAAAACACAAAGGAAATCATATGTACATGCCACAAATCAGTAAGGAAAACTTACACACAGTCCTTGAGCGTAAAAATGGCTCTCCGCAAGAAAAATCATGGGTGATAGTGACCGAACATCTCCCAGCTTGCTGCGTGAGTAACAACAACGCAGAACCCACAAATCAGGCTGTGAAGAAAATATACAGCCACACCATCTGCAAATCTGTAGAGGAAAAACTGTGTGGGTAAAACTAGGAAAGTCCTATGCATGGGAATGAACAAGAATTCCCCTCCTGCATGAGGGTGAATAGCCAAGGAAAAGAATAGCACTGTGGAGAGAATGTCATGTCTGCTGGAGTGATGGCGGTGGTTTGCTTGCCATTGTGAGGTCAACCATGCCGGTGGAGTGTGCGTGTGGGCAAGGGATGACAGTCCCGCCACACTCCACTCCCAGCCATAACTTCCACAACTAATAGCATAGCTTTCTTAATGGTGGTGGTTGGAGAAGATAAGGTGGTGACACATGGATTTTCTCTCATGGCTCAAGGTTTGACAATTCCCCCCCTTATCCTTGCGAAAATCATGCCCCTTCTCAATTTAGTTGCCGTGAACGTAGCTGGTCAGGTTCATTTAATTAAATATGCATATTTACATGATAAAAAAAATTAATATGTATGCCACATGCCTCGATATACCATCGATGACAAGTTCAACCCGAAACATAGCATAACCAATCGATGGTGGGGCCTTGGCCTTTAGCTCTGCACCATGATTATTACAATATATATATCATGTACATTTAATGCAACAAGGTCAAAACTGGGGTGTTACAATATCCTCCACACACTAGATTTCTACTACTGAAGGTGCATCTTCAATATGCCCTTTTCATAGATGAGCATCTTAATGGATAATTGCAGAGACAAAAGGAACCTACCTCATGGCCCATTGAAGAAATCCCTTTCTGATTCGTTATATGATTTGGTTGTATCAACCACAAACTCGATGATATAGCCTTCCAAGACACTATGGAGAAATACTTCAACATCCCACGATGCTCTATTATCTACCTCCTGCAACTCTTGGATCAATTCTGGGGTCCAGGACGTTGGCTCACCTTGTTGGAGTAGGGTCCCGCAGCAACAGGAAAAGATACTATGTCGAGATAGAGAAGTCAAAGAAGACGATTGTACCTGAGCGGTTGAGAAGAGAGATCTCACCCATTGCATTGATGGCAGTGACGAAGACAGGAGGGCTCAACTACCCTCATAAAGGAAAAGGAGCAATGAGGCCGAGGTATTGAAGACGAAGGACAGAAAAGGAAGTGGTGCCCAGTACCCACGATCAGTGCCGGGAAGCATGGAAGACTGCAGAGAGTTGTGGTGTGACAAAAAGTGGCAGTTCGAGTACAGATAGAATGACTGTCACTAGTTAGGGTTTTTGGGTTACTGTTGGGACAGGCCCACAGTTTTGTAATGGCGAGACCTTTGGGCCACCTATATAAAGGGATGAAAATTGTATTGTAAAAGGTTAGACGGTTAGACAGTTAGATAGTTAGCCATTGAGTAAATCAGCTCGCTGAGTGTCTCTAGTGTTCAATATTGTAAGATTCGAGCTCTGGTCTTGGTATTCCATCTGTATTATCTTACTATAACCAGTAGCTGGCTCCGTGAACATGTATGTAACAATCCACAGGGATTGAACAATCTGCAGGGATTGAGAGAGAGAGAAGAGTATATTGTAAGAAGGAAATATAGAAGATAAGAGATCTAAGAGAGAAGGGATCTTGGCTGTGAGAGCGGATTTACCCAGAAGATCTCAAGTTGCACGTCAGGCTACAGCGGAACTGTGTTTTTCTCTCTCAAGATATAATATACAAACCAGTTCCCGTGGACGTAGCTTCTACCCTGGAAGTGAACCACGTAAAACCAGTGTGTTGTATGATTGTTTCATGTGAATGTGTTTACTTAGTAACTATCTGTTATTCATTACATCAAATTTGCTTTAACAGTTAATGAATGTATGTATGCTATCTGACAGTTTACAGTAGCTTAGAAGGTTGAACAGTGCATTGAATCTATTAAGTATTATGTGTAAGAGTTTACCAGTGTTTGATTCACCTAGTAGCAATACAGTGTTAAGTGATTTTTGCATATTAGATTCAGCAAGTTAAGTATAGTTGAGACCGAGCGTGTTGAGCTGTGGAAGCTCAAGTAAGATAGTATATACACCCTATTGGAGGTGTCTGAGTTATTTTACCCAAAGAGAAAACCCTCAGATCTTGCGAGCTGTTGGGCATATCGAGTATTGCCTCGAGGGATATAAGACGTAGAACGACGATATCGCACCGATGAAGAAGCTGCGGTGTGAGGTATCACCGGTTAAGCATTGCACAGATGAGATAGTTTGCACATCATCATAGAAGCTGCGGTGCACTAGGAGCTAGCTCCCGAGTGGAGTCAGCTCGGAGGAAAGAAACAGCGCAGCGCTGAGAGAACCCACTGGCTGAGAAGAGACAAGAACCACCAGGATGCTACAGAACCTGGTTGAGGACACTTGAGTCTTCAGCCAACCCATCCAGATCACTTCGGTTGAGACTTCAGGCCGTTCTGCGGTCTGTTGCCGAAAGGGCCAGTGAGCTAGGGGTTTTGTTGGTACATAACAAGTAAACCCGGGTCTACCCACAACGACCAACAAATGGTTCTGTTGTCAGCTTTGAACACATTGTAGAGCTAATGTTCTGTTGGTATCCTACTGGAGACAAACTCAACCAGTGGGTTGGTTCTAAGGAGAAAGAATTCTCCGAACAAGAGAACAAGAGTCCTAGACTGAGTACAGAGGACTGGTTACAAAAACATATCTTTATAGACCTGCATACTATATTTTTTGTGACCTATGGAAACGAGCTTTACGACTGGTTATCAAAGCTGACAGATCAGAGTATATTCAAGAAGAAAAGAGATATTGTGTGGACACCGGAGCTGATTCACAGTGTGAAGAGCATAGACAATCCCATTACGCGAGCAGTCGACTTCTGGCTCACGAGTGTGCTAGAAGGCTTTGTCACAGAGTTTGCAGTTGAACAGAGAAAAAGCTTCAGCAAGGATGAGCGGTACTTCTTCAAAGGCTATTGCGGTAAGTACCTAAACTCTTTAAACTTCTCCATTAAGATGTTATTACATGAGAAAGGAGTAATGGATATAGTCTCAGACCAATAAGCTAAGAAAGTGTAATGTCACAAGAGTTTGAGAGTGATTTTGATGACATTGGATGTACACATAGTGGAAAGAAATATAAAGTAGATTTCAGATCTCTCATATTTGAAGATAGTTCAGATAATACTAGACAACAAATTCATAGTAATACAGAAAGAACAGAAGGGGGTATCCCTTACCACCCTTATACCCCATAGAAAACAATTGGGACTCAGAACAATCCCATAGAAACTCCATCTAGTAGTTCACCCACAGCACATACTACCGCTACATCAACTCCATCTACACCACCGAGTGGTAGTAACACAGCATATCAGCATCCACCACGTAGAAATAGAATGGGGGATAACATGAAGTTACCTACCTTCAAGGGTACAGGGGTAGAAGACCCAGAGCAGCATTGGTTTCTATGTGAAGCCGTGTGTACCATTAAAGGAATCCAGGATGATAATATTAAACTTGTACAGTTGGTCACCACACTTAGGGAACGAGCCTTAACATGGTATATGAAGTATACCTCAGCGATACCTAAAACACTTGCACAGGTCCGGACTGCCATGATCAAAGAATTTAAGAAACCTAAGTCCGAGTCGCAGTGTATCACAGAGCTCAAGGAAATCAAACAGTTACCTACAGAGTCAGTATGGGACTTTGATCAGAAATTCAAATCCCTCATAGACCAAGTTAGCTTTGAGTTTGTGTCAGAGCAGCATAAGGAATGGTTCATTGCAGCACTACTCCCTCACATCAGACTGCCACTTATGCAGCAGAGACTCCGTACGTAGGATGAAGCATTGGAGATGGCGATGAAACTAGAGGCTTCACCTCTAGCTGAGACCAGCACAGGTATGACAAACCTGCAAAACCAGTTAGCAAATCTCACGCTACAGCTGCATGAGATTAAGAAAGGAAAAGAGATCGCACAAGAAATATGGTGTATAAAATGTAAAGCACAAGGACATACTAAAGATAACTGTCCAGTATTTATTGAATACTTAGCAAGTGGGGCTCCTAACCCCTTATCACAAACTCAAGGGCCATGGTATGAACTATGCAGAACAAGAGGACATCCACCTCAGCAAGCCCTTTACTTCAGAAGTATGTACAGACCCCTAATAACTTATACTGTAACTTCTGCAAGTCAGTAGGACACGATGAACATAACTGCAGAGCTACGATCTCATGTTAGACAGAAAACATGACTTGTATAGAGTCCAATCAGAGACACCGGGTCTAGCAGCAGGACCACAGCATGAACATGCTCCTATAGGCCGTGGAGGAGGATTCAGAGGATGAGGCCATGGAGGAGGCTTTGGCCATGGCCGTGGACCTATTACCTGTTACAACTGTGGAGTTGTAGGACATTATTCTAGGGACTGTCAGAACCCTACTACCACATGTAACTATTGCAAATATCACGATCACACTATAGAATAATGTCCTACCTTGATATCCAAGATCAGAGAACCTAAGCCAGTAGTACACCAGAACATTCAGCTTATCGCTACTGAGTAGAAAGAGCCAGAACCAAGAGTCAACATTGTGACTCGTAGCGGTGCTTCCACTAGTGGGACATCATAGGATATTGAAAGGAACACAGGACTAGAGTGGGTGCGCAAAACTAATAATAAATCAACACCACTCGACCTATAGAAGAATAAAGAAACATTTCAGGAAGCTAAAAATTTCTTTAATGAACCTACACAATCAGGATCACAGGTACAGCCGTCTAGGGGCGTACCGCAGCAAACACTTTGTGGCGTTAGTCCTGTGCAGCCACCGCAGGCTACCACATCGAGAAGATGCGATGAGGATGAGTCGATAGGAAGCGTACAATCCTTCCTGCAGATTTGCTTGAAACTTGTGAGAAATGAGAAAGCTATTGGAGAGCTTCAACGCATCATAGATCAGTATCCGCCATCTTCTTTCGTGAGCAGTGCGTAGCATGCTATTCATAATATTATGGGCCATACAAGAACAGGAAGAGAGATGCAGCTCACAGCACAAGTTGGAGAATTTGAAATGGATGAGGTTATCCTAGACTTAGGATCAGAGGTAAATGTTCTGACTAAGCAGACATGGGAACAGATGGGTAGCCCTAAGTTAGCCAGATCACCTATCCATTTGAGACTAGCCAATCAGCAGAGGGTATCACCATTGGGTCAATTAACACCAGTGCCAGTTGACATTGACGGAGTTCACAGTTTTGTGGATTTTGAAGTTATAGAAATCATTGGCGATAGTAGACCGTACCCAGCTCTACTAGGTATTGATTGGGAAATCGATAACATGGCTGTTATCGATTTAAAGAAAAGACAAATGACCTTTGAGGATAGTTAGATCCGGGTCATTGCATCGTTGGATCCTTTTCAGGGTCCTAGATATATTGAACCTATCCAAGCAGAGGATGAGGCATGTAATATGGATAGCCTCTATTAGATGACAGCTAATTAGAGTGATTACATCAACCCGACCGCAGAAGGAAACATTAGTTGGTGATGTGACAGCTCATGCGCATCGGATTCAGAGGTTGGTCTAGAGAACTGGCAGAACAGACTTTATGAAGTCTCAGCTCACAGATGTGCATATCTGACTAAGTCACTACGATGGATTGGCGCAGAAATTAAGGATATTCCATTCTTCGATGGCTTAGCAAACGCCAACGAATTTTTATCCCAGTTTGAACAAGAAATTCCTCAAGAGCAGAGGATGGCAGCGATTGACCTTGCAGTAAGAGCCACACCTACAAGATGGTGGCACACACATAAAGAACATATCACATCATGGGATGACTTCAAGAGACTGATGGCATCAGGTTTTCTAATGACAAGGAGTGTCTACAGCAGAAGTATATAGGAGAAAGTGACCCCAGGTCACATATTCAGAGTTGTGAACAGAATTGGTCGGACATTCTCGAGGATGAATGGGTTCACCTATTCGTTCACACTTTAGACCAAATCCCCAAGAATTGGTACATAGAAACTGAGTTGCATAGAGGAACCATTACATGGAAACTTATGATAGACAACTTTGAACTCACTTTTGCTTTTGAATTTGAGTATCCAAGCATTGATCAGGCCCTAGATGTTCTAAAGATTAAGATCTTTGAGGACTATACCCTATCAGTACATACTTAGTCCGAGTGGGCCATCCAGTTAGAAGATGCACTCGATTGTTATAACTTTGCAGCAGACTTCACTTTGATCGCAGGAAAACTATACAAGATAGGTCCAGATGAAGTCCTGCACAGATGCGTTATGCCGCATGAAAAGGAGGCTATTATCAGAGAGGCACATTCAGGTAGTGCAGCAGGTCATTTCGCAGGAAATCCGAATGCATAGAAAATCCTGACCGCAGGATTATGGTGGCCTACATTACACAAGGATACTAAGGAATTTTGCAGATGCTGCGATATATGCCAGAGGGTAGGAAAGCCTTCGCGAAGAGATGAAATGCCGCTGCGACCATAGATTACGCTACGTGCATTTGACAAGTGGGCTATAGACTTTGTGGGTCCTATCAACCCACCAGGAAAACGAACTGGTGCGAGATACATCATCACCAGAATAGAATACCTCACCAGATGGGAGGAGGCTAAGATAGTAAGGAATTGTGATGCTTCTATAGCTGCACAGTTCATATTTGAAAACATCATCAGCAGATTTGGATGTCCTGTAATTGTGATGAGCGATCAAGGCACACATTTTTTGAACCGCACTATTCAGGCCTTGACGGAGGAATTCCATATACATCACCATAAGAGCACTCCCTACCACCCACAAGCTAATGGTACAGTGGAGGACTTTAACAAGATTCTAGAAAATTCTCTTACTAATATCTACAACAATCAAAGGAATGATTGGGACCTCAGAGTTAATGCTGTATTATGGGCATATAGGACTACATGCAAGAAACTTACAGGACACACACCTTTCAGCTTGGTGTATGGATAGGAGGATGTTATGCCTATGGAGTATATTATCCCCAGTTTAAGAATCACTTAGATCACTGGGACGACATACACAGATACGATGAATGAAAGGCTAGCGCAGCTGCTTGCCTTAGAGGAAGACAGGTTCATCGCTGGATTCCATCAGAAAGTGCAGAAAGCACGAGAAAAATCTTGGCATGATAGACACATTAAGAGTAAGACTTTCCAGATAGGAGACCTAGTACTCCTCTACGACATTAAGTTTATGAAGTTTCCAGGAAAATTCAGGATGCATTGGTTGGGGCCATATCAGATTCAGCACGTTACAGAAGGAGGTGCTGTTCAGCTCAGTAAACTGAACGGGGAGCTTGTTCCCACATTGATTAATGGCAGTAGGCTTAAGCTCTATACTGACAGCCACTCCACCTCTCAGCCCTAACTCAGACAGCTTTGAGAGTGTAGATGTCCAGTTTAGTTGAAAGGAGGCATTGCACCGGGAACTAGTCTACACCGGCAGGTATTCTAAGTATAAGAAATTGCATGAGGCGGTTCATTTTGCGCAAGACATAGGCGGCTTGCGATTAAAAAAAAAAAAAAATTGGTTCCGATGGTGCGGTGTGACATCGTGGTTAGGCGATGATTCCCCGTGCCATGTAGACACTTTCGGAAAGGGACAGAAGGCCAGTCACTTCACCTTCTAACAAGCAGTTAATACAGAGATGACCGGTATACGTTACATGAGATTTAGCAATAGTAGAATGATTTTTCCAGATATGCTAAATCTTGTTTGAGACCGGCACCTGCACACAAGTTTCGAGGGAAATTTGATCGGATTTTCAGCACTTAATAAGGATCAAAACGACCGGTGTTGTCTCATCCATGCAATTAATATTGCCGACGGGTCTAGCCTAGAGGACCGTTGCTTCAGAACTGACCACCTTTGTTATAAAGTCAGAGATCATCCATACAAAAGGGTTACTTTGGTGATTTTCGAGAGTTATAGAGCAAGTTGTAGAGTTTCCCTGTGAAGAGCTGTTCCAATTACAGAGTGCTAGTTTTCCCCAATTTCGCAGCCATTTCCCATCCAGAGTATTCCATCGAGTGGGTTCTGTCCAAGGAGGAACCTTTTAAAGAAATTCTGAGACGATTTCAGAGTGGTGGCCTTGAGTTCTCTATGACAATGCTACTTAAGGTTGTGAAATTAGGTACATCACAGGCCAGGTAGCCATCAAGGATGAGGAGTCAAGCTCAGATAGTAGAAGAGTCCAACCCAGAGCAGAAAAAAAGAAAGATGAGAAGGTCACAGAAGATAACAAAATAGAGAAGAAACATGAGAAAAAGAAAGAAAAGGACTCCTGCATGTGCGCGTGGAGTTTCCCAGAAGATCTCATGGAAAGAAAAAAAGGACCAAGAAACAGGCATCCGAGACTCAGAAAAACAAAAGGAAACGGGAAAGGAACGAAGCAGAGATGTTGAACATGAGAGAGATACAAAAAATGTCTAATAAGGTAGTTACATTAAAGCTAGAAAAGGACATATCTTCTCATGGAAGCCTTACCACTTTCCCTATATTCAGAATGAAGATGGATTGGATGAACCTGTTCGGACAAGCGCTCCAGTAGAATTGGAGGTAAGGTCATTGAAATACATTTAGAAACCTGTAAATGGTGCACCATTTACTCTAGAGCTTCACTTAAGGAAAGTGTTGACACTATTTTCGAAAGAGACAGCACAAGAATGTGTCGAAGCTATGAACAGCGAAGTCACAGGACTTCGGCAGAAATTTACAAAGACTTCACAGGAAGCCAAGGGGAAGCTACAGTAGGAGAATCCCACTGGTAGTGGCTCAGGGATGAGCCACAAGTAAGTGTTAGGGGATTGTTGGAGTAGGGTCCCGCATCTACAGGAAAAGCTGCTACGTTGAGACAGAGAAGTCAAAGAAGATGACAATACCTGAGCGACCGAGAAGAGAGAGCTCACCCACTGCATTGATGGCAGCGGAGAAGATAGGAGGGCTCAGCTATGCTCATAAAGGAAAATGAGCAACGAGGCCGAGGTATTGAAGATGAAGGATAGAAAAGGAAGCGGTGCCCAGTACCCACGAAAAGCGCCGGGAAGCGTGGAAGACAGCAGAGAGCTATGGTGTGACAGAAAGCGGTAGTTCGAGTACAGATAGACCGATTGTCACTAGTTAGGGTTTTTGGGTTACTATTGGGATAGGGCCACAGTTTTGTAATGGTGAGACCTTCGGGCCACCTATATAAAGGGATGAAAATCGTATTGTAAAAGGTTAGACATTTAGACAGTTAGATAGTTAGCCATTGAGTAAATCAACTAGCTAAGTGTCTCTAGTGTTCAGTATTGTAAGAGTCGAGCTCTGGTCTTGGTATTCCATTTGTATTATCTTACTATAACTAGTAGCTAGCTCCATGAACATGTATGTAACAATCCACGGGGATTGAGAGAGAGAGAAGAGTATATTGTAAGAAGGAAATATAGAAGATAAGAGATCTAAGAGAGAAGAGCTCCTGGCTATGCGAGCAGATTTACCCAGAAGATCTCAAGCTCCACATCAGGCTGTAGCAAAACTATGTTTTTCTCTCTCAAGATATAATATACAAACCAGTTCCCATGGACGTAGCTTCTACCCTGGAAGTGAACCACGTAAAACCAGTGTGTTGTATGATTGTTTCATGTGAATGTGTTTACTTAGTCACTATCTGTTATTCATTACATGAACTTTACGTTAACAGTTAATGAATGTATGTATGCTATCTGACAGTTTACAGTAGCTTAGAATGTTGAACAGTGCATTGAATTTGTTAAGTATTATGTGTAAGAGTTTACCAGTGTTTGATTCACCTAGTAGCAATACAGTGTTAAGTGATTTCTGCATATTAGATTCAGCAAGTTAAGTATAGTTGAGACCGAGCGTGTTGAGCCGTGGAAGCTCAAGTAAGATAGTATATACACCCTGTTGGAGGTGTCTGAGTTATTTCACCCAGAGAGAAAACCCTCAGATCTTGCAAGCTGTTGGGCATATCAAGTATTGCCTCGAGGGATATAAGACACAGAACGACGATATCGCACCAATGGAGAAGCTGCGGTGTGAGGTATCGTCAGTTAAGCGTTGTGTAGAGGAGATAGTTTGTGCACTATCATAGAAGCTACGATGCACTAGGAGCCAACTCCCAAGTGGAGTTAGCTCGGAGGAAAGAAACAGTGCAACGCTGAGAGAACCCACTGGATGAGAAGAGAAAAGAACCACCAAGATGCTACAGAACCTGGTTGAGGACACTTGAGTCTTTAGCCAACCCATCCAGATCACTTCGGGTGAGACTTCAGGTCGTTCTGCGGTTTGTTGCCGAAAGGGCCAGTGAGCTACGGGTTTTGTTGGTACATAACAAGTAAACCCGGGTCTACCCACAGTGACCAACACACCTCCTTAGAAATTTGTCTTACGATAGGTCAATCATGCCAACCACTCATACAACATAATAGGGAATTTAGAGAAAAAATACTCATGTGGACTGTCGTTTATGTACCTTTCCAGCCAGTTATCCGTCACCAGTCCCAGGTTTTGATTTTCCTTCTCAACAAATTCTCGTAGCTTCTTGTCAAACCAATATTCAATTTCTAGTTTCTTTGAATGCCACAACATGTCCTCCCTTTAGTCGTAATAAAGTCTCAACAACAAAACCATTTGTTGAAACAAACTCAACCGACAAAACCAGTCAATAGGGGTTCCCACTTTGTCGATGCCCAAACCATTGCGATCTCCCTAAGCACCGACCCAGACAGGTTTTATCCCATATGTCAACCTCCGCAAAGCGGATGAAGTCTCACCCGAGATTTTCGAGGGAGAGATGATGGAACCAAGTTTCCGTAGAATGACGCAATATTAACATATTTGATCATTAAAATTATGCTTTAACGAAACCTCATTATCAATCAACATATCACATTATTATATCAAAAATGCAATAAAACATTGATGCACAAACAAGTCCAACACAATAAAATCATTTAAAGCAGGGAAACACTGCAAAATTTACATATACATGTCGTAGATAAGCATTGCATTCATAATTGATTCACAGAAGACAGTAAAAATAGGGAAACATAAAAGGACACAATATTTTTGCTCAACTTCTTTCATGTCATATTAACTTCCGCACAAAACCACAGATTCTCCAAAATAGTTCACCTATCAACATATCTCAAATCATGCACAAAGCACACAATCATACCAAGATTGATCCAAAATAGTGCCAAGTCTCTCTAACATTTGCAATTCTACATCTACTTATAGGCTTGCGCCTTTACATTCATGGTCCACTTAGAAAACTACCTTACTACTTCTTAACTGATTCTACAAAATAATGACCAATATCCACAAATTGCAGTCAAAACTACAAAATATGACCCAAAATACATAAAATATTATAATCTCTGTCTTGCGTGGTGTATTTTATCTTGCGTAGCATCCGTGATGTTGCGCAGCTACCTTAGCCCCAAACCTCCTTCCAACAATGTGTGCGTGTGTGTGTATGTGTGTTGTATGCATGTATTAGTGTTAGAAATCTCATTGGTTTTGATTTGGACTTGCAAGACAAGATGGATTGACACTTCAAAGTTAAAACATAGTAAGTTGAAGCACTATGAAGTGTTCTTATAAAGTGGAATAGGGATTCATAGGCGAAGACTCATGCAACAAAGGTGTAAAATTTTTAGACCACACTATTAATAATGGTAGCCTGCCATCATTTCATACATATTCTCTCCAATAATCTACCTGTGTCATCTTTCCTTGATTAATGGGAAGAACACTTGATTGCAATAAACTCGTCTCTTTACAAGATTTCTCTTAACAACCCATATAATTAAGCAAACACATCCTACTAAAATGGCATTAATAATTGGCATCACACTTATTTAAAGTCCCATGTTGTGGGGGATTAGGTTATGCAATGCAAAATTTAACTTTGCATCTCTCCTAGATTTGTTTTAGGTTATGCAATGAAAATTTTGACTTTGCATCTTTTCTAGATTTGTCTAGATTGAGAGAGTTAACAACAGTTTTGATCATGGAAGAGATTTCATTTTTCTTCCAATCAAATGCCCAACCCATGGTAGGATTGACAAAGATAATTTCAATATTAATCATAGCTCTTTTCAAGAGCTCTCTATTCTTTTTCCTTATGATAGTGTCTCTCTCCTTTGAAATCCTAATGGCCAACAAATAATGCACTTTCTGGGAGTGGGATAAAAATTATTTCAAAACATGCACCATTTTCTAGAAATGTATTGTAGCAAGATTTGTGGTTCCTCTCTTGGTTCTACCATTCCCTAAGGGTTCTCACTAGCTCTAAATCATCCTAAAACCCCAGGAAATATGAAATGCAATGCATTGATTAGAAGAAGGTATTTTATTTTTTGATGGATTATGGTGAGGGTGGTGGGAAAAGATGTGTTTTGCATAAACTTTAGACTATGACCCCCTTTTGTAGCACCGACATCTATTTTCCTTAATTTCTTGCATGTAACAACTTTTCACGGTATTATATTGCTCCTCTAATAAATAAGGGAGTTCAATTAATCTTGACACCCCTATGTTACACATAAATCTCATCATCATCATGTGATGAGGTCCCAAGCATCAGTTATTTCCCTAAATCCAAATTTGTGAAGTGAAAATACTAGCCCATACTTCAATATTGCATATAAAAGTACAACACCGCTTTGCCCTTAAGGCAGGGGGCATTAAATTTTTCAGTACTGCCTACCATCTCTTGACAGTAGGTGGTGCCACTGCTTTTTCCTCTTGTTCAAGGCACGGTTCCTCCCTATCACCGCTCTGTCATAGTGGAAGAGAAGCGGTGCCCTTAGTAAAAAGTGAAAAAGAGAGGATTCCACAAAGATTATTAAAGGAAGACTTCATGACACCCTTATCCCTACTCCCGAGGACCACTTGGACTCAATATCCATCCTTTTGGGATCTCCCTTCAACCTCACTCACCATTTACTCAACCATTCTTATCCTCGCAAGGCAAGGCCTATAAAAGCAGGCTCTTACCCCATGGTTGAGAGAGAGTAAAGTTATGCTATTACATTGAAATTCTGGCCTAAGTCAGTAGGGTGAGAATGGGAGGAGCAAGTTGGAGCTTTTGGGGACAAGGTGTTGGCATGAGAAGGACCATCACGACACTAAGGAGAATATTGTAAGATTTCTTCTTAATTATTAATGCAACATTGGTTCATTTCCCATAAAGTATGTTGTGTTATAATCATGTATTTTACTATTGGATTCCTTAGTCACTGACATAGATTTGTGGATTATATTCCGGTGCTTTTGATCTTGTTTACCGATTTGATGTGATTATGCAGGTACGCCCGTGAAGAGATATCACCATAGGAAACAACTACACCATTCTATCAAAGGGACTCATTCCAGATCTCCACAAATTCTAGGGGAAGCCTTCCAACTTTGTTGTAACTCATTTGTTATAGATCTAAACCATTTAGACTAGAGGAACAGCTCTTGTTCACAAGAGGTTCATTTTATCTAGCAAAAAATTTGGCGACTCTGTTGGGGAAGAGCTTTCAGCACATCTGATCTACCTTGGTGTTCAAAATCTTGTATGATATCCAGGCTCCAATATTTCATTGATCAGATCTACTAGCTTGTCTAGTGAGATCTTGGTTTGGTATTATCAGATCTGAGTCATTCTTACCTTTTGTACTTCATATTCCTGTAAATTCATGATTTTAATGTTAGTATTACAGTAGTTGACTTTTCTTTTTTTGCCATTTTTTTTACTTCTACAAGACACTGCACATGCATAGTGGGAAATAAGTGGTGCCATTTCCTGTGTGCAAATATCAAGAAGCGGTGCCACCGCATGTCCTCAGTAATCACGAAGCGGTGCCGGGCTAGAAACCCTCTGTCATCCACTATCCTCAATTGGTTCCAAGTAGGCCTTATACAGGATTGCCATTTCAAATTTTGGTTTGATTTTTTCTTTCAGCTCTATGTGTTTGGGATTCTTTTCAGAGATCTTAGTAGTTATATTCAAAGTATAGAATTGGTAAATGCTTGCTTTGTTGAATTCAAAAGCTATGTTACGCTCATCAATTTGATTGCTAGTAAGCTTGGTTTTCATTTTTGAAAGGAGTGCTTGGAAGCTTAGTTCAGTTAGATCTCTTTTTACTGATTGATAAAACTAAAAAGGAAGACTTGCTTTTTGATATTTTGTCTTTCATTCTTCGTTAGTTTACGAAAGACTTCTTTTTTCTTTTAAAAGAAATTTTTTGTTGTTGAGACTTTATTATAATTTTTCTTAAAGACGAATTATTGGATCTTTGACTAGCCTCATAAGATTTCAGATCTCCATATTCTCCTTTCTTTTTACACTCTTGTCTCATCAAAAGAAAAAATATATCATAGTTTTAAGTTAGATCTTTCCATTTTTGAAGAAAATTGAAAAAATTCCTTAGTGTGCCTTTGAGTATTTTGTCTTTCTTTTTAGGAAAAGATATCTCACCCCATTTTCTTGCTTTCAAAAAATCAGATTAGAAGTGTGTTTCTTGTTTGTATTCTTGGAAAGATTTGTTTAGTTAGACTATTTAGGAAAGTTTTGGTTTTGAGATAATTGAAAAAGAAAACACTCTTTCCTTTCTGTAAGTAGGCATTCTTTAAATGGTAAAGTGAAAAAATTTGCATATCATAATTGCATGGTTTTACTTTTATGTCATAACTCCATGCATTCACCTAACCGTTCAACTTAAAATTAATGGTAGCTATAGGTTAAAAATATTAGTAACTTGAGTGATATGTTAGAGACGTGTTTTGGCATCGTAAAACGTAGGAGCTGTCATTTATTACCTGCACTGCAACTCAGGACCTGCGTGTTTCTTCTACGTACCATCGGTATATAGAACATCCTTTCACATACCCTTTAGGTATATCAAAAGGTACTTCACATACTTGATTGTATAGCGAAGGCCCCTTGTGAACGGTTGTGCATTAGAAAACACTACCACGGATTTGAACTACCACGTACCTTTTGTATATCGGGAGTCCCTTCTAAGATTCTTGAAACGATCTGAGAAAATCCCTTTTGGTTGTCTTGTTGGTGCAATACATCAAGAAAAACACTTAGGGAGATTACTACAGACGTTCTATCTAGGTAGTCAGGTATTTAGGTGAGGGATGGTTGATCCTCCTCACTGCCTTTTACTGTTGGACCCTACGGTATATAGTGAGTTGTAAAAACTTGACAATCCTAGTGAGGAAATGACTTGTATCATTCCATCTTGTCACTTAAGTTTGCTTGTGGCCTGTAGTTTGTGTAGGAGATATTTTGTATGATTTTTTGTACTTTTGAAACCCCAAGTTAGGTTTTAGTGACCATACAATCTGGATGAGTTTCAGTTGAGATGATCCAAAAGAAACCAGGGCTTAGCACCTGACTTTCCTCCTGTTGAGGCCTGGAAATTCGCAGGCAGCAACAGTAAGGGATTCTCCCCAGTCAACGTTCCCAACTAGCCCGTTGACCGTTTGGTATAGGGAATCCGTCTGGTTTGCGGTCCGGCTACCGTAGGTTAAGTAACAAAAAAAAACAAAGGGTTTTACCGGTTGCGGCCCGACCCACCATATATTTTGTATTTTGACTTAAAGTATGAAATGCATGTGCCTAACTAAATGCAGGCTGATTAAGATGCAAAGAGTAGTCACAATGTGATGCGCAGGTTCTTGCCTCTCGTCTTAGCACCCCCAAGCATCTGAACCAATGCAAAAAGAAAATAAACTAACTATCTAATCTATCCCTAGGGAGCAAGGTTATCATTCATTAGTGAGCAATACATTTTGTGCATGCATAATGAAAAGTTACAGATAGCTGACACCTACTTCAAAACACATGAACAATTAAAGATGTTTCAACAACCAGATAGCCAATTGTTTATGAACAACATTTATTACTCACAGCAGAAAACATCATAAAACAAACTGAAGAATATTCCAACAAGAACATAGGTTCAGGAAATTAGAACAATCTCACAGTTCATGAGAAACAACTGAAAATGAATTAGTTCCTCTTCAACATTGCTCATTTAATTACAGTTGAAGCATTCCATATTGCACTTCTTCCAACAGGAAAAATTGCAGTTTCTCTTTGTAAAACGAAGTAGTTCCTCTTACAAGAAAACATTTACAAGTTTTTCCAGGGGAAAAAGCCCCCTCTAAGTTCTATCTTTACCGTATTTAAACTACACAGCAAAATCGCTTGGGATGCCCCCAACATGTGGCTTTTTTGTCCCTCAAACGTTTCATCTTCTTCTATCTCATCCTGGCACATCCACGATCAGTTGAGTAACTGCCGGATCTTTCAGATCTGGGTTTTGTTGCTTTCGATCTTGTCTTTTCCCTCGCTTGTTTACATTTCGACTTTGCCGGTCTCGATTTGACTTTTGCAAAATTGCCATGCTTATTCCTTCACACTGTGGTCGCCCGAGCCGTCCCTTGAGTTCTACCTGCAATCAATTACCATGCATTATTCTTTGGAGTGGCCCTTTAATCATTAACTTAAATTATCTGAAACTGTCAATCCACAAGAAAATAGCCAGGAGCATCCATTGATCTGGAAAGAGTCTAGATTGAGTTTTGGGTGGGAAATCTCTAAATCGGCAGTCGGGAAGCTTTGACGTCGGAAGAGAAAGGGATTTCCTAGCCGCAACGGCGAAACGATACGGGCTAAAGTTACACCAGACAAGGGCGAGAGAAACCTCAATTGGAAGTCGGATGGCTTTCCGCTTTGGAAGCGAAGGACCTTTCCGGCCGCAACGGCGGAAGAGTAAAGGCTTCAGGCATGTGACAGCAGGGTGGGAAGGCTCAATCAGAAATCGAAAGGTTTGGGAAATGGAAATATAACGACTTCCCCGGTCGTAACGGCAGAAGCAATGAAGGTTTAAGACACTCGAGACGCGAGCGGGACAAGCCTGATCGGAGATCGGAAGACACGACATCGGAGGCTAAACCACTTCTCTAGCCGCAACGGTGGACAGGAGAAGACTAAGACACGCGAAATTTAGGTGGGAAAAATATCAATTGGACGTCAGAGCACTTTGTGCTTCGGACGCAAAACTGTTTTGGGAGCCGCAACAGCAGACAAGAGAAAAATCATAGCTTCCGATTCAACATAAAAATGATGTCCGATCCTAAGAAAACTTGAGTGTTTAAACAGTCTTTTAAGGATCCGCTACGGACATAAACCTGTTATCCCTCCACAATGGTGACTCACAAGTGTAAACAAACTTAGGACTGACGCTCACCATAAATTCCAAATGCAAATAAAAATGGAGACCATGGACGAGAGTTAAGCATTTACAATTATCTAACATTAAAACACGACCAAACTCAAGGATCCAACGATTAAACAATGCAAAATCATGAGGAGGGGCCCAGAATTTTAATAAATTTGGGAAGAACAGTTGTGGCCGCAACAATTGGCGATTACCTGGTGAACCTAGATCTCTAGGAGATTATTCTTTGAGTGGCAGACTGTTTCTCAGCAAATGCATCTATTGAATTCTTCCAGACACACGGATTTCTCAGATGACGGAAGTGTGTACCCTTAATCATTGATGATAGTCCAATTTGGGGAAGTGGAAACCAAGATTTTCAAGTCCAGATAACTCTGTTGAGGCCGATAGATGATTTTCATTGTTATTTTGTCTTATAGGTAGCTGACAGCTCGGACACCACAAGATTGCAGCATATGGAAAACAGAAATGTTCATTTGTTCCTCATTCCCATGCCATTTTAGCACTTTTGTGACTTTGGACTTTTGTCCTTTTCCGTATGAGTCCTCCTACATGCCTTTCGTACTGAATTTTATTTCAGGATCCTCTATCCCATAGTGTCCTTTTGTGTGAGTGGGGTACTTCATGTTTCATCTCACGGACAGAGAGGATCTTTCGACAATTTAGTACTTATGATTCAGCATTCATTTTGATGTATGATGCTTTCATAGGAGTTTTCGACTCTTATTTGCCTTTGGCATTTGTTCCTTGGCATGGGATCATTTATATTTAACATTCTGTTCACCCTGCTCCTTTCCATGGGTCCTTTGCTGTCGCCCCTTAGAACATCTTAAGTGTGAAGTGGATGAAGCCTCAACATAGCATTCCAGACTCTTTGAATGTGGTTTATTTCACAGGGGTTAAGCAGGACTTCAATGCACACAGAGATATTCGAGAAAACTGCTAGATTGAAGGAGGTTCAAACAGTGACATACAGTCTGATACTCAAACAAATTTATCATTACCAAAAATTTTGATGTCCCCCATACGACCGCCAGTTCGTCCCCTTTATTGAGATCAACAAAACTTAACTAAAAC
The DNA here is from genome assembly GCA_001517045.1 of Pseudotsuga menziesii. Taxonomy (NCBI): domain Eukaryota; kingdom Viridiplantae; phylum Streptophyta; class Pinopsida; order Pinales; family Pinaceae; genus Pseudotsuga; species Pseudotsuga menziesii. The sequence continues at coordinate 6,279 of LPNX011226141.1, read as the reverse complement.
AAACTGAAAAAACATGACTCAAAAGACATCAAAACAGATTACTTATATACAGGACAGAAAAACCCAAAAGAGCTCAAGAAAAATAAGGCTTGAGAACCAAACCATTTACTGGCAAGTTCTCTTCCCAACCCTGTAAATCTTGCAATTTATAAATAGAAGGACCGAGCTTTGCAGCGACCTGAAAAGGGCCTACCCACAACTGTTGGAATTTAGTATGCTTCCCTTTCTCATCATGGGGGTGATCCCATTTGAGGACTAAGTCTCCCACTTCGAAGTCTTTCGTTCCAGATTTATGTTTGTCAAACCACCTTTTTATTACCTCCTACTAATGCTTAAAGCGTTCTCTGGCTGTGGATCTAGCCTTTTCTGCTTTTAGCAGATTGCATATCCTCATCTGTAAAACTTCATTCTCCGACCCGCTGGATTCTTGAGCTAAAATGGAAGATGGTAGCATGATATTCGGGGGGAGAAGGGCTTCTTTACCATACACAAAGGTATAGGGTGACACTCCTATTGAGGACTTGGGGGTGACTCTGTCAGCCCAAAGGGCATTGGGTAGGGATGAGTGCCAACTCCTTTGGTTCTCTATTACAGTCTTCTTTAGAATTCTAATCAGGTTTTTATTTGTGGATTCAGCTAGGCCATTTCCTTGCGGGTAGTAGTTAGTAGAATAATGCAATTTAATTCCTTTATCATGAGCAAAAGCAGTTAATTTGATTGATGAAAAGTACGTAGCATTATCAAAAACTAACGAAACTGGAACTCCAAACCTGGTCATGATGTGGTCTTGCAGGAAGCTAATGACTTCATCTTGATTTATCTTGCGTAGCGGAACAGCTTCAACCCAGTGAGTGAAATAATCAGTCGTGGTCAATATGTATTTGTGTTGAAGAGAGGAATTTGGCTTTATTTCTCCAATGATATCCAAACCCCACTGCTTAAAAGGTTCTATGATGACCACAGGCTTTAAAGGTGTTGTTGCTCTAGGTTGTCTCCCACTACATCTTTGACAAATATCACACTTTCTGACGTGCGTGTTGTAGCTAGGGTTTTCACCCTAGCTTGTGCTGATGAGCACCTACTAAGGAATCTGGAATCCTTAGTAGCAGTTCAATAATGTAAACAAAAATAAAATG